>SCDY01000076.1:0-204274 GCA_004143825.1 Drosophila micromelanica | reverse complement strand
GGTCGGAGATGCCTCCTTCTACCTGTTACATACATTTCAACAAAACCATAATACCCTGTTTCACCCATTTTCAATGGGTTCAGGGTATAAAAAGATATATATATATATATATATATATTTGTGTGAACTTAAAAAAGCTCCCTTTTCTGGCAACACCCGCCCATGTTGTATAATTTTATGATCTAGGTATTCAAACAAAAAAAAATATATATGACTATATATGCTAATATCAAAAAACTCAAATCGAACCATACAAAAAAATAACAACAAATTTAATAAAATACAATGATATAAACTTCAACTTGTGTTATAAAAGAATTGAATGTATTTTATTTAAAATCAAAACTGTTTATTTAAAAAACCAAATTGATTCATTAGCCCCATCATTCAACCCGACTATACGAATACGAATTACAATATACGAGTACATATAAAGGCTTAACAAATTATACCTAAACAAATGTATTTGGAATTCAATAAAAGAACATGTTAACAAATTATGCCAAAAATGCAAATATGTGTTTGTTAATTCATACATTTTTCTGTTTTCTGTTTTTTTTGTCCTAAAGTCTAAAGTTTTATTCAAATTCCAGCAGCGTCGGCTTACAACTTAATGATTAGATTTAGATTTGTACAAGGCGCGGACAATCGGAGTCGAAATCGGCGACTCCCCAACGAGGATGGCGGCAAATAAAACTAACGAAAACAATTAAAATAAATACAGATACGCAATTAGGAAACAACAACTAAAATCACATGAGTGCTACAACACGAAACTTATGAAACATAACTTCATTATTATATCTCAGGTCGGTTCCATCGGTTCCTCCATCAACGCCGTACGCCCTGGTACTCGCCATTGGAGCGTCCCTTACCCGGAAAGCCTCTGGCAAAGGGCGCCTTCGCATTGGTAGTCACATAATAATTGCCACGTGCCCTAGTTTCGATTAGTTTGTAGAATTGATTTATCTCGATTTAGTTATGAATTTTTACTCACTTATGCGAACAATGCTCGCCCATGAGCACATACTCCGAATCCTTGGGCTCGCACCAGCCTATCAGATAGGTGAAGAGGTTGGGACAGGGTCCCGCATAGAAGCCCCGTTTTGTCGTTATGGACTCAATAAAGTACGGCGTTACTTTGGTATGATCACAAGCCAAGGTCTCTAAAGTAAATGAACAATATTCAAAATCAGCTAGAAAGAGCATATTTAAATTTTTTATTGAATTTTGGTCAAATAACATTGACCATAAAAATTTATATCTATTTATATTTTTGAATGTTCTTGGAACCAGCTGAAAAATATTTAAGTAAAAATAAATTTTCAATAACTTTTTAAGATACAATTTGACTTGTTTCAGCCTTTTCACAATTGTTCTGTAAAATGTATTTCAAGAGTGTGACTAAAAAAACCATTATCGATTTTGTATTAGTTAAAAATCATTAAAATTTAGATGCACTATTTGAGCTTTTTTAATGCTAGATGGACTTACGGAACAGCGTAGCGGAGCCAACACACGCCGGCTGTCTGGTGCCGCCGTTCACATAGAAGTCCGCATGGCCGCTGGAGTGCCATTGGCCAAGAATGCCGGCGCCCGTGTGAAGCACGTCAACGAACTTGGCGTCGCTGGTGTCCAGATCGCGCGAGTTGTTGGCCCCCGCATAGAAGAATATGGTGGGATCCAGGGCGGTAATGCGTCCTATTTTGCCCTCCTCGGGCTTCAGATAGTTGGCCACCAGGCCGGCTATGTGCGCGCCCACGCTGTACCCAATGAAGTGCAGGTCGTCCGGCTGGACACCACGCGGATGCCGCGCCAGGTACTTGACCAGCTGTGAGATGCAGAGGCTGCCGAAGCGCGGCGCCCACTCCATTTGGCTGAGGCAGGGCTCCTTCACCGCATCGCTGTAGTCCACAATGATGATGTTGTACTCGCCGACGCTGAAGTACGCCTCGCGCAGATCCGGACTGGGACTCAGCGTGCGGCCGCCGCCAAAGCCGTGGATGATGATCTTGGTGGGATGGCGCGGATTAAAGTGCGTGTAGTACAGCGCATTGGCATCGAGCACGTCCAGATACTCGGGCTGCTCCTGGGTGCGTCGCGTGTACAGATAGAACTGGATCTTCGGGTGCGGACAGCGATAGGGCTTCTCCAGGCAAGAGTCCGTTACGTAGACCTGCGTCTGGTTTTGGCCCGCGGCAACAGCAGCGGCCACAACAGCCGCATTTTGTCCAGCTGCAAATGGACGAGATTGAAATATCTTTTGACTTGGCGAATCGCCACCTCCACCTCCAGCTCCAGCTCCAGCTCCACCTCCACCCTCACCTCCACCTCTGGCTCTAACACTGGCCAAACGAGTTTCAAGACTGAATTACATAAGATGTTGGTCGCCTGGTGGCGACATTGAATGTGGCCGTTTTGCGGCAAATGTCATGCGACTGCAATTGCCACATTTGCAACCATTTGCTGCAAGTTGTGCGGCTCTGGCTGCAACATTTCTCGAATACGGGCTAAAAGTAAAAGTCAGCCAAATGCGCCCAAAAACGGAAGTTTGCCTCGCTCAACTGGCACTCGTTTTGCTGTTGTTGTGGCTCAATTGTTGTTGTTGTTGCTATTTATAACACAAACAGTGCGACGTGACATAACTGGACGTTGCACATACAAACAAACATATATATTTATATGTATGTGTGATTCACAGCAAACCATAAGGAAAACCCATATGCAATGAGCTCATCTAAACTGATTTAGAGATGCGCATTTCCGTTCATCAAAAGAACTAGTTTGTAAACACACGGTTAACTAAATATAAATGTTTCTACATAAAAATTTGGAATTGTATTACCTTATCAAGTAATATACCTTAAAAAAACATTTTCCTACTTGAAATAAAAATGCTCAAATTTGAGTATAAGATTTTCCTCACTAAATTATTTTGATTTTAAATTTTTAATACGAGTCTCTTAAAATGTAATTATTTAAGAAAATTGAAAAGAGCGCTTTTTAATGAAAAAAAAAAAAAAACAATATTACTTGTAATTTCTATTATTTTTCATAATTTTAATTCCAAAGCTAAAATCTTTCGCTAAAATAAAATATGAAAATCTTCCCAATCTGTTTATTTAATTGTATTTGTGATTCTTTCAAGAACAAAATAAACAGAAATATAAAATATGGAACTACATAATCTCGACTAAGGAACGGAGCCAGCACAGCGGCAAAACTCGAGACTCATGCGTACAAAATATGGTTGCGCTTTGAATTTTTACGAGCTTATTAAAAATTAAAAATAAAATTCTCAGAGTCGGCCTTCAGTTTATCAACTTACTGGTCAATTGGCCCACTTGTTAGCGGCTTAGATGCTGTAGCAGCTGCTGGATGTTGCAATGCAACCGGTTTGCAACTGTTGCAGTTGCAGTTGAAGTTGCGGCTTCATTTAACACTGATCACTGATCACTGATCACTGATCACTGATCAGCAACATGCGCTTTTTAGGGCATCCGGCATAAGACTGCTCACCTCATGGCACAGTGAACAAGTCGGATAGCTGGGAGCTGGCTGAAATCTCTCCCTAAGATATGTTGTCACAATTTAAGTTTAATACCCTGCACATATTAAAAACGGTCAAGATGGGGAATACTGGTTTTGTGAAAATCTATGTAACAGGCAAAAGAATGTATATCTATATATACATATATATTTTGATTATAAGTTTCAGGAAAATCTTAGATATTGTACGACTTAGAAATTAAACATTTGATATGTAGATTTTTATATTCTTTATACAGTGTAAATAAACATTTTCCTTCTCTAAAACTGAAAAAAAAACACTGAAACAAATGAAAATCTGGCTAATGTTATAATTATCAGAAAATTAATACAAAAACAGTGACGTCAAATTTACGTTTTCCAAAAAAAGCCACTCGCTACAAGGTATCTGCCAATCGGTCAACTTCGATTAGATCACTTTTACTTGATTGCTTGTTATTATTATGGTTTTTGGTTTTTGTTGTTTTTTGTCAACTTAAGCATGCAACATGCGAATGTTTTGCACAATCCGAAAAACAATTGCGCCCACAGACCAACATAATTCAGTTAGTAAATGCTTTAATGTTGAGCAGCTCAGGGGGGGAGGGGCGGCCTTTCAGCTCCCCCGCATTGCAATTAGCAAGGGGGCCGAGTCGTGTTTCTGCCTCAATTGCGACGAGTTTTGGTTTTCTGCCTGACTTCAGTTGGTTTTCACAATCCGTCCGTCGCTTCGTCGGCGGCTTATGTAAGTCGTCTCCGACGGCGAGTTTGACGTGTACTTGGACTGTGGTAATATTACGAATGCCGATTAAATGTCGTTTTTTCGTTACATATTTTTGTGGGAAAAACGTATTTTGAAATCGTGGAACACATGAAATGACCAGCCGGAAAAGTCAAATGAAAATATCTAATGAAAACACTAGCCAAATAGTTCCAAAAACGGAAGCGCTGCTAAATGCGGAAGACACAAGCGGACACAGGCACAGCAACAACAACAACAACAACAACTGAAACATTAACAACAATAACAACAACAACTGCAACACTTGAGACTTGCTCATCATTTGATTTTGTGTCTGCTCGCAAGTGAAAGATACTTTTTGCTTTCTTACCTTTAGTCATTTTTATTTATATTTCTTTTTGCTTTGTTTCGACGCTATCTTCCGCTCTCTGTTCGTCTCTGTTTTGAATTAAATCGCTTGTTTATGGGTTTTATAGGTTTTTATGTTGCGGTTTTCAAGTTGTTCAAATTGTTTTTTGTGGGTTTTTTATTTATTTATTTATTATTGAGATTGTTGGCCAGCAATTGGCTTTAAGGCAACATCAAGTTTTCTGCGGCCTTAAAGAAAATTGCACAATCTCGTGTGTTTATTGAACTTTGCGAGAAGCCTCAAGTCTGGCAACGGGTATACAAATTCAAAGATCTGCATGTTTTTTAATAAATATTTACTTTAAAATAAATATTTACCAAGTAAATATTTTTGCTTTTTATATAAATCCTGGAAACAAACATTGTTAAATGCAAATTTTGAAGCATGTACATGTTATTATATATTATCTGTTAATATAATAAAGATTTTCATAATAAAAAAAAAAATATAAATTCTTGATCTGTATCAATAAAACTAGGCCATAAAAAGTGTTTTTGTATGGTAGCAATTTAAACTTATTTCCTTGCAGCACAGTGTAATTTCGAATCGACAAATTATAGTTAATTTACCTTCTATTCAATTTCGGTCTGCAGCTTTTAAAAGAAGGCCAACATGTGCCAAGTAGTTATTAAACCACAGGAAATTTAAATTCTTATGGCGGATACGCCGAATAGCAATGCAAATTGGTAATGCTATAAAATGAAAAAATTAATTACATTTTTGTGAACTGAAAATTAATAGATTAATAGTTTTTTTTCAGCGTGCTTACTAATTAATTCTATACATTTCCCACAGCAATTTTAATATTCCTTTTCTTACATTCATTGAATAACTTTACTTTTCTCATAAATGTAATCAGTAATTTTCAACCTCTGCTGCACTTTAATTAAAAGTCAAGCTAAATAAACAGCAGTCGGCACTTGACTTTGGCCGTCAATTGCATTTGTTTGCCATGACACGCACTTTTGAAAACGCGCATACGCCCCATTAGCCGGGCGCACAACGAGAACTGCGAACTGCGGTGAACACTCGACTGATGGCACCTTTGACAGCAACCATAATAACAATAACAACAGTAAAATGGCACGCTTAATAATGTTGAGCAGTAACTATTGCGAAATACTGCAAAAACAGCAGCAAAGGGTGTCAAGGGTGCAGGTAAGCCGCATTATGAGGCGCACAATTAAAATTGAAATACTAAATATAAAATATGAGATATGATATTCAAATGTCAGCTATTAAGAGTGCAGTTGAACGGTAGCTTAAGTTAGTTAAGTACTTACAGACAGCCAATTAATTAACTGGGCCAACAACAAAAGGCCAACTGACACCAGGCAAGGCAACTGGCAACAATGATGAGGCACATTTTGCGGGTGTTTGTTTTGCGTTTGGTTTTTTCTCTTTTTTGGATGAGCCAAATAAAAATATGCGTAACAAATTCATAAGAAAACAACAACAAAATTAATAATAACAACAGTGAGTGGTAAAAGAGACATTAACTTTAGACCAAGTGACCCATAGTACAGTGGCTTAAAATACGTAAATGAAAATTAAAAAAAAATATATATATTTTCAAAACAGCTATATATCTATTGCAATTATAACATATTTTATTTCCAATTTATGTGTTATAAACAAAATTATAACTTACAGATTTTTAATGATAAAAACATTGTTTAATTTTTTAGTTTATTAAAAGGTAAACTTAGACAAAATCGCCTGTTCGGTCATTTTGTTGCATTTAAATGAAATTTAAATGGCTAAAATATATAAGAGCTGCAGTTCTGAAAATTATTTTTATTTCAAAATACTACTTATACGTATATTTTTTCAGTTTTCTATGATGAACTCTGGTCAGTGTGCTAAATTGAAAGCTTAACCGCATTTCAATCTAGGCAAACATAGGCGGCTCTTTATTGTTGGCTAAACAAATAAGTAGTTATAAATAGTTATAAGTAGTTGTTTGTTGTTGTTACTGTCAGAGTACGTGCTGTGGAGAGCATCAACCTTAACGTTTTTTCAATGGCCAGACCATAAATAAAATCAAATTCAAAATGTTGTGGCTGGCGAATAGACGAATGTGAAGCAAGGTCGCCAATGTAAATTTTGGATGGCCCAACGTCAAAAAATATTGTGCAATTAACAATTTATGCAGTTGACGCAAAATTTAAAAATAAACAAAAACCGCACAGCAGCCACGCCTTTGAGAAAACTTTAAAGGTAAAATTTAAAACAAAAACTCATAAAGCTCAAAAACTCAGATTACGCGGAACCAGAAGAAAGCCAAAAATCAATGAAGCATGGCCAAAATTATAAAAACCGATCATAAATACTCGTGAAGGTGTCAGGCAGCCAGGGCGAAAGTAAAAGTTTAACTTAAACACTGATTTCTTTTTAGCACAGTCCTCAGAAAAAAAAATAAATAAATAAGAAAAAGAGATTCAAACAAACCGGCAAAATCCACATGGAAAACGTTAAAGCTGAGAAGCAGGCACAAAACCCGCCAAAATGTTGAGCCAATTGCCCGAAATTCCCGCTGTTTGTGCGCACAGTTCAACAACATTTTTGTTGGGATACACTCTGTATATATATATATATATATATATATTTATATATAACACAACTCAGCTGGATTTGGCTTAGTTGCTATTATATAACACTGAAAATATCGCGCACTATATTTGACTGTTTATTGATCTTTGCTTATTTTAGCGCTGTGGGTCAAGGTTTATGCATTTGATATCAAAAACGAAATAAACAACAACCACAACAACAACAACTAAGTGCAATTGGCTGTGGTTTTGTTGTTTGTTTTGGTTTTCAAATGCAACCGCGACTGGTCATTGGACTCGGCAATAACACTCTCGATTTCAAAACTCAGTGCACAGACAGCTGGCGACGCTGTCGCCACATAATGCCGGATACCGTGAATATGTTAAAATTAGCGGGCACGCGCGAAACGCCCAAAAAACCACAACCGACAACCGATCAGCAGTAGTAAAAACAACAACAACAACGACGACGGCAACTATTTGTGTAACACTTGATCTTGGCTTTCACGGGAGGAGGCGACGCGCGCACGTGCAACAAAAAAGTTTGGCGAACTGGATCTTGAGAGAGACGTGCGTTTTGTTTGCGCGCTGGCAAGCAACTGAGGCGCGCGTTCGTGTCTTAAGTCTTTCGTTTTCGGTTTCGGTTTCGTTTTGTGAAGCAGGGCGCAAAAAAAGCTCGCTCCGTTGTAGCTAAGCAAGAGGTAAAGCTTTTGTTGCTTTGTTGTCAGTTTTTTTTTGACAGCTCCCAATTTGAAGAAATTGGTTTGTAAATCAAGTTAGCTATTTTTAAATAAATACGCAATTATTTGAATGCGATTTTGTTACAATTAGCAATAAATTACCACGCCTTAAGATAGTAGCGATAGTTTAATGGTTATTCTTAATAATAACATCAAAATTTTTCAAAAAATTCGATTTTGTGTAAAGCCAATGATTTTTATATTTCTACGAATATATTTAATTTGTTTAAAATTTTAATACATTCAAGAACTTTAAAAATCTTTTGAAAATATAATTGCTTTCATAAATAAATTTTTGGTATTAATAAAATATATGTTTTATATGTTAAATGTTTTATTATACCAATGATTTTATTGAAATTAAATCCAACTAAATCAAAAGTAAAGAAACGTTTTTTTAATTTAATTTTAATTTATATAATTTATTACAATATTTTTATATACACCTATTTGTTTTTTATTTTTGTCTATTTTGTCAAACTAAAACAACAAATGAATACAAAACTTGTTTCTTGATACAAAAAAATTTATACAAAATAATTGTTATAAATATTGTTTATACCGTAATTCTAATGTTCTTAACTAAATCACAAAGCTGAAAACATTCGACAATTAAAATTGTAAAATTGTTGAACTTATCTGCAGATAGTTCAAATCTCGGCCACTTCAACGACCACATCGATGAGCGGTCCTTTGGCAAAGGGATGTTTCTCATGAGTGCTTAGAAAATAGGATCCAGAGGCGCTGCACAAAGAGAGAGAGAGAGAGAGGGAAAATCAATTACATGCCAGTTGTCAATTGAACACAGACGGAACGTACTTTTCCGAGACAAAGTAGCCCATTTGTGTGTTGGGTATGTCCGAGTAGAGGGCGCAGCGCTGCGTGAAGAACTGCAACCAGCCGCCGCATTGTTGCGCCCAGAAGCCACGCCCACTGACGATGGATTCGCCGTAGTAGATGGCGGCGCGATAATGGTTGCAGTTGTAGAATCGCCACTGGCTGACGTAGCTGCAGCCGCGCTGGTTGAACTGATCGAGATTCGGATAGAAGTCGACGTGGCCCATCGCGGGCAGCGTCGAGAAGAAGAACGGATCCGTGTGGATGACGTCGACGAAGTCGGCATCGCTGCGATCGAGCTTCTCGTGCGGCCAGCTGGCCATGAAGCCGGGCCCCGCCGGATCCAGTCCGGTGATGCGCGCCAGCGGCTCCCGCACGTGATTGGCCACCAGGCCCGCCACCTGTGCCCCCAGACTGAAGCCAATCAGATGCAGCTGCTCGCGCCGGTAGATGCCGCCGCCCACGAGGCCGTCAATCAACTGCGCCAGGCACCTGGCCACAACGGGCGCATTGCGCACCGCCCACGGATAATAGCAGGGCATGCGCACCAGGCTGCCGTAGTCCACGGAGATCACGTGAACCGGCTGCGCTTGGAGCAGCACATCGCGAACCTCCAGATTGGGCGTCAGGCTGCGGTTGCCGATGAAGCCGTGTATGAGTATTTTGAGCGGCAGGCGAGGCTCAAACAGCTCCGCCCTCGGGTCGAGCGGATCCAGTTGAACGGGCTCATCACGAGTCGAGCTGCAAATAAATAATCCACATGAGAAAAACTGAAGAAAACCGAAAATTCACTCACTTTGTGTAGAGCCAAAAGCTGATGTGCGTGTTGGGACACTGCTCCTCGGCAAAGATGCACAGCTCGGGCAGAAAGCGACCCATCTCGGAAGCCACCAGCGACCCCAGAAGCAGTGGGAGGAGTACCTTAATCCAATATTCGCACATGGCGAGAGCTCGGAGTGCTGTGCCGGCTGTCCCTAATACAAATTCTATTAAATTTACCCGGCCTGACCTTGCGAGCTGCATTCCAAATGAGCCGCCCCCAGTATGCGGAGTCGCTGATAAGGAGTCAAGGTCACGGTTCTGGCTCAAGGTCACGTGCACACACGGCCAGAAAAAAAGCACATGTGCGGGTTTAACGTTAGTTGAGCCAACTGATAATAGAACTAAACCTTAAAACTAATGCCACCTACTGTCGAACTATATTCAACGATCCAACCATCCAAGACTCTGGCGGAGTTTTGAATAATTAATATTCATTAACGCAATGGCTAAAATTTACCGGTTTTATGTGTTGGTCTGACCTCTAAATTGATTCTACATTTGATTGCAACTCAAGTGTGAATTTTAATACATCTATGTATACTCTTTATTTCAGTAATGTGGCTTTTAAATTTGTAGAACTTTGTCGGAACTCAATTATTTATGCCTCATAAAATGCACTTTATGTCTAAACATATATTTCTATTAAATAACATTTTATTATATGCAGTTTGTTTTAGCCTTCAAACTTTTATAACTTGGTGGAAATTATGATTATTTAATCCGTATCTAAAAATTACATATTTTTTCATCATTTTGCTGAGAGGTTTAAAATACCTCTCATATAAACAGTTTTTAGAGTACGATAGCTTATTAAACATTTTTTTTGTTTTAAATAAGTTTTTTGTGTGGGCTTTTATTATCAGATTAAAAAGAAACCTACTTAGCTTCTATATAATTTCAAAACTCTGTCAAAACTGTAAACGGAGCATATACGGCTTAACTTTTGATTAAACCGGGCATATGCGGCTTATTCAATAGTTAGCTTTAAATCCAAATTTTCCTGAAATTAGGTGGTATTTAAATAAATATGTTAACTATCACAAGTTGGTCTAGAAGAGTGGCTCGTCGAGTGCCTCCTGCCAGATTAACTGTTTTTCCAGCTCGTTGGTGTCCACATCCGTGTCCTCCAACTCTGGAATGGATTCGCTTAGTGCCGGCTCAAAATCCTGTTCGATTTCGTTGTGCTTGGGATTCAAACGGAACTTGGCCAGGTATTTGCCATTATCCGGCTCCTCCAGCTTGCCCATGGCATACGGCGGACTGCTGCCCGTCGTCAGGAAATAGGAGCCCGTCGTGTTCTCCGCAACGTGGTAGCCCATCAGAGCCTGGGGTGCGCGCGTGGAGCATAGGCCAAAGAGGTAGATCAGCCAGCTGGGGCACTGGCGACCCCAGAAGCCCGCCGTGGAAGTGATGGACTCGGCGTAGAAGCGCGGCGCACGCTCGTGATTGCAGCTGCCCGGATCGCTGGGATTCTCCTCCAAGCAGCCCGGCTGCAGTGGCCCGAAATTGGGATAGAAGTCCACGTGTCCCATCGCCCGCATCATGCCACGCCCCAGCGTGTCCGTGTGTATCACATCGACGAACTCCGCGTCGCCCGCGTCCAGGCGCCGGCTGTCGCTGCCCAAGATGAACAGCGGCTTGGCCGGATCCAAGCCCGTGATCCGCTTCGGCCTGCGCTTCAGATAGTTGACCGTCTGTCCGGCCAGCTGTCCGCCCAAGCTGAAGCCAATGATGTGCACCATCTCGTGCTGGACAATGCCCCGCTCCAGCAGATTGTTGACCAGCTGCGCCAGACACTTGCCGACCAACGGAAGATTCCGCACGGCCTGCACATAGCACGGACTGCGCACCAACGGGCCGTAATCGATGGAGATCACGTAGACATCCTCGTTGTCGAGCAAAGCGGGGCGTATGTGACTGTTGGGCGCGAAGTCGCGATCGCCCGTGTAGCCGTGCAACAGTATCTTGAGTGGGCGTGGCGGCTGAAAGTCCCACGGATTGAGATCCAGCGGATTCAGTTGAACGGGCGCGTCCCGAGTGGCGCTGCGGATGAGACGATTAATGGAGCTGGTGTTCGGTGGGTGCAGCCGGTGCTGACCTACTTGGAGTACAGCCAAAAGGTGACATTCTGATTGGGACACTCACCGCTGGCCACAAAGCAGGCAGGATCCACGAGTCCGAGCAGCGGATTTGCCAAGCTGAAAGCAACTTTGGCTAAAAAATGATGGGGAAAATTCAATTTAGTATGGAATTGATAGCGGAAGAAAAAAAGTTTACCCAGCAGCAAGAGCAGCGTTGTCGTTGTACGCCTCATGTTGGCAAACTTCTGGGCGGAACTGTGCGGCCAGCGGCGAAAGTTACCGCTATTTAAGTGTCAACTGGCGCCCAATCAGAGAGAGCGATCTCTGCGTCTGTGAGTGTGTGGAACCAGTGGCATAAATACGTAAGCACCCACATATGTACCAATAATTCGCTCTCTTGGCGTGGTCGCTAATTCGGCTGCCAAAGAATGAAATTTGTCATTTGATTTCTAAATGCTTATCAGCACTGACTGGCGCCACGTATGTCTCGTTTACGATTTAACGTTGTCTGCCAGCTTCAGTGCAGGCAGCTTTTGTTTGTCTATCGTTTGCCCAACTTTTGTCTGTCGCTGAGTTGCAGTGCATGCCGATAGTTTCGTGACGCACATCACTCACTCTTAGCGCCCATCTCTAATGTGAGTTTTCAGTAAACAACAACAGTTGTTTTCACCTACAAATTTGACCCGGCAGCTGATTATCAACATGATGATAAGTTAATAAAGATTTTCCACTACCAAATTGTACACCTATACGGTAATTGTACAGCGAGCTGTAGATATGCTTCTTGCTTGATAATACAAACTAAAAACATCACGAATTCATTTAACTCTTTACCAAAGCAATTTAACGGAGAACGAGATAACGAAAGTTATCGATATCGAAGTAAGCGGAAAGATTTAAATGCAGCTGCAAGATAGCTGCAAGATAACATTTTATCTACAGCGTAGTAATATTCAGCCATGGCCAAGAGACAGTCGTGGGAGCACATGCGGCAAATCTTCCAGCACGCCGTAAACGCTGTGCATCCGGATAGGATATTTGCCGACCACAATAGCTTCGACTTGCGGCCCATTGAGGTGGATCAGCGCGTCTGCATCAAATTGAACGGGGAGCAACAGGATATAACTGGGAAAACCTGTCACATTGTGGGCTTCGGCAAGGCCGTGCTGGGCATGGCCAACAGGGTGCAGCACGACCTGGGCCACCGCTCCGCCGGCGGCGTGCTCAGCGTGCCCCTCAACAGCCTGCGGCAGTTCAAGCAGCCCGTCTCCCCCAAACTGACCGTATACGAGGGTGCGCCCAATAATCTGCCGGACGAGACGGCACTACGCGCGGCGCAGGACATCCGGAAGCTGGCCGAGAGCATGACGGCCCAGGATGTGCTATTTGTGTTCATCTCGGGTGGCGGCTCGGCGCTGCTGCCGCTGCCCAGGTCGCCGCTGACGCTGCTGGACAAGCGCAGCATTGCGGACAAGTTGATGAAGCGCGGCGCCAGCATCCAGGAGCTGAACACGGTGCGCATCGCCTGCTCGGACATCAAAGGCGGCCGCCTGGCGCTGGCTGCGCGGCATGCGGGCGAGCTCATCACCTTTGTGCTGAGCGACATAGTGGGGGATCCCCTGGAGCTGATTGCCTGCGGTCCCACCATACAGCCCAGCGGCGAGGGAGAATCCGCGGCGGAGATCCTCAAAAGGCACCACGTGTGGGATGAGTTGTCCCCGCAAGCGCAGCAGCTGTTCGAGCAGCAGGACATTCAGCGCGAGCAGCGCCGATTGCCGGATAATGGCAAAGTGTTTGTGGTGGGCAGCAATGTGATAGCCACCGGGGCAGCTGCCGAGGAGGCTGCCAAACTGGGCTTCGTACCCTGCGTGCTGAGCTGCTCCGTACAGGGTGATGTCGGCAGCGTGGCAGCGGACTACCAGCGACTGCTGCACGGCATTCAGCAGTTCAAGCAGCGCGCCATTAACCAGCAGCAGCTGCTCGAAAGGTTTCCATACGGCGAAAGCAGCTTTCCGGCGTTCCTCAAAGCGCTGGAACAGTACGTGGCCACAAATGCGCCGCTGTTTCTCATCTGCGGCGGCGAACCGGTCATCAAGGTGAGTATTAATATTTACTCCGAGGTCACGCCTAATTGTAATCGATTTCTTAAACAGGTCACGGGTCAGGGCTTGGGCGGACGCAGCCAGCACTTGGCGCTGCTGATGTCGCAGTTGCTGCATCGGGATGAGGTGTTGTCTGGCTGCAGTTTTCTTAGCGCCGGCACGGATGGCATTGATGGACCCACGAGTGCGGCGGGCGCCATCGGCGATAGCTGTGTGATTGAGGGCTACCTGGCTAGCCATACCCTGGATGAGCTGGCTGAGGTTCTACGCAATTGTGATAGCTATAATTTCTACAAGCAGTTGGCAGATGGTGAATACCACGTGCTCACTGGACACACAGGCACCAATGTGATGGATCTGCATTTCCTAGTGGTGCCGTAATAGTTGTGGTTGTGGAGGGGGGAGGGGAGAGGTCAAAGGCAAGCGCTTTAATTAGTTAATGAAGTTGCTCTTGAAACGCGTCGAGGCATAGTTTTAATTTGTTTAATAAGTGTTCAGACAGTTTTTACGATTTTCCTGCTTAAGTTTCTTATAAATTTTTACGACTCGTTTCATTAACATTTTTAACATGCATTCAAAGACGAATATTTTGTTTTATGCCCTATTCTGTATCTATTCGTTGCTCTTTATGCTTCGCACTACTCAAGTGACAAACATAAAATCGCAATTAGCTTTTTCCTTCCCACATTTAAAGAAAAAAACCGAAAATTATAATAAAAATGGTCTATTATGAAATCAGCAATCAGCAATATTTTTGGTCTTCACATGAATTGTGTTGAATTGTATAACTTTATGTGTGTGTGTGTGTGTGTGTGTGATAAATCAAATGACGTATCTATCTATATGTATAAAATATACTTGTATATGATAATTATAAAGCATAAATATTTGCCATTTTTTGTTTTTGTTGCTTGTGCGCCTCATAAAAATTCTAATAAATCATCTTAATTGTTTAAGACCCCAAAGGCAAACAGTAGCAGCAGCAGCAACAATAGTGACAACAACAACAACAATAACAAAAGCTAGCGATAATTGCAATTAAAAATGTAAATTTATTTCTTTAGTTTTATTTTTAGCAACAATAAAATACAAAAAAAGAAAACAACAACAACAACTAAAATCTGAAATGCGACGCGCGCCCAGTTGCAATTTACAATTTTACAACCAACAATAAGCTACGTATTTTTGTAATAACGTTTTTATACATGTGCACGTGAAGTGAGAAAAGTATTTTGGATTTGGGCCGTATGAACGCTATTTAAACGTGGAATATATACTTCATTCAGAAAAAGTGTTCAATTAAAATTTATAAAGATTTTGACATGTAAAGCTCTCGGATCCAAAGCATAACTTTGTCAAAAGTAAACCAATTTTCATGTTTGATATCATATTCCTCATGATTTGTCATATAGATTAATTCTACATTTGAAATATACATGCATTTTTGAAAATAAAATTTGGTTTGATTTGTTTTGTCAAAAGAGCATATGGTCTTCCTTACTCATTTTCCTAAAAAAATTGTTCTTTGAAATTTAGAATTGCGTAGTTTTATTTTTAATCGATTATATTGTCAAAATTAGCATAGAAACAAAATTTGAAGTGACTCCGAAGGGTAATATTTTTTGTCAAAAATCATGTAAAAGTTTTGAGGGATTCATAGCTTCTAAATTTCAAACTCCCAAAACTTTAAAAAACCGTAAAATTTTTTTCTCAAATTTAGAATTGCAAAGTTGAACAACGACTATTAATTCCTATGAAAAAAAAGCATTTTTAGTTTGGGAGATTATCTCGCACACAAAAGCTGTCTTTATGTATTGTTCAGTTATAAAATCATTATTTCGATGACTAGTTTTAAGAGTATGTCAACGTTGTTAGCATTATTTATTGAATATAAAAACACATCTATTTTTGTTAGCTTTTTATTGTTTTATGCACAATAGACACTTTTGTTGGAATTATTGTTGTAGCTGTTGCTCTTTACAATAATTATTTTGCCGCGCATTTGGCACAATTATTAAATAATCGCTATTGTAGTATCTCACTCTGTGCTATTTTTGCTTGATTAACTTTGTTATAAACTATATAAATGTCTATATAAAAAAATCAGCAACAACAACAAATTGCAGCTGCGGTTGCCGCCAGGCAGTGACTAAGTTTGCAGTTCTTTTGAATAATATATGACTTGATAAATCGGACTATCTAATTACAGTCTATTAAAGCAATATAACATTCAGCGGAAAGTGTTTTTCAGGAATAACAAACACTATTTTTAATAAATGAAACACATAATCGAGTGTAGGCTTACTATTCTGTATATATAGTTATGAATAAACTGGAAATAAATGGTGTGAAAACTAATACAAGTTTGTATATTTATTATAAAAGTATCTATATAGGTAATTATTAGAAAGTATCTGTGATTAACATATCCATGGAATATTTACATTTATAAATAAATATGCATCACAATTTTAAAAATAAAATAAATGTAATTTTTTTATAGAAATTTTAATTAAAACAAAAAAATGTACACTTTAAAAAAAAATTAAGCAAGATCGTTTGCATTTGTCAACAAAATAGTTTTTCTTGTATTACACACATTAGCTGCTTACAAGGAAATTCAACTTAAGATTACATTATTCTAATTAAAGAAAGTGAATTAAATTAAGCCCACAGCTTGCAGCACGGCCCACGCCGCAGATCCATGAGCTGGAATGGGGGGGGGGGGGGGGGGGGGGGGGGGGCCCCCCCCCCCCCCCCCAAAAAAAGGCAGCAGCCGCTGAGGCAACTTTGACTGTTGCTGCGAGCGAGCAGCAGCTGAGGAATGTCGCGTCAATTTGTCTGCGCTGTCAGCCGCTGGCTGGCTAGCAACAATCTGGAAGCGAGTTAAGCATCTGCCACGGATGGTTCTTGATCATCATGGAGATGATCATGACGACGATGCGGCGGCTGGCGCGGCCATTGAGTGCAAGTGTCGCGTTGATTTATTAATTAAGCATTGGAGAGCTGCGCGTGGCAACTGCGTGGCTAATGAAGTACTCGGACTCGGACTCGGACTCGCATTCGCATTCGCGTTTGCTGGCAATTTTAATTAACGACACGACCGAACAGATCCGATCCGATCAGATATTTATTTTTTTCATAGCGCTGCGTGTTCGAGAGACTTTTTGGGGCAGCTAAGATGTTGACTTATGACATCACACCCATTTGGACAACAGCTGCCCAGACAAGCTGACGACTCTCCACACGCACACACATACATACATTCGTACGCACATTTGTTGCGCATACGCCGCATCAAACCATTGCAATTTGTGCGCAACTCGCATTGGCGACATCAAATTGTGTCTGTGCTTAATTTGTCTAGACAATGACAAAGTTCAGCCGAGTGCCAAATGGAATCATATTCACATCGCATCACATCGCATCGGATAGCATCGCATAGCATCTATGAGCAGCAGTTGCCTAAGCAAGTTCAATTAATGCTTCTGTCACATGTCGCGCTGCCAGCCAAATACAATTTGCATACGATTACTGCGAAGCGTGGCCATGATTCATTATGCCACACATTTAATGGAATTTCTTAATTTGAAGCATCTGTCGGTTTTTTTGGGGGTGGCAGAGACCCTCGGAATCAACCCCCCAACCCCTACCCCTAGCCCTGTGGTACGCATCGCATTGAGTGCAGTGAACTGTGACTGTAAAATTTATTGGTTAATCAAATTTGTCACACAACAACATTTTCTTAAAATATCAAAGAACAAAGCAATTTTTTTATTATTTACTTTTATATCAGATTTGACAACTACTTCAATGGTCAAAATTGCAAGAAACGAGTTTATTTCCACACAACTTTAATGTATATTATGCTTTAGGATTATTTTTATTTCAAAATACGTTGTGTTCTTTAGATTTAGAGACTGAGCTGGTCTAGAAACAGTGGCTCAACTATAATAAAAAATTAAATAATTATAAATAATAAATTTTCATCTAAAATCAACTTATTAAAATATGCAATAAAGGCAACAATAATAATTATTAATAATACATTTTCACCTAATATTATTAATTTAAAAATTTAATAAACACAACAATAATAAAGTGAATAATTCATAATCATTCATTCATGTCAATTAAAGCATTAAATTTCAACTACTTAAGGGCTTTGCTTATCTCAAACTTTGAGCTTTCTCTTGGGGCATAAGTTCAAAAGCTTGCGCTTAAGCAATACAAAAAGTGGCACAGAAACCAACAATGAGAAAATGAATTCAAATGCATTTTATGAGCTGAGACCATTTGGCAGGGCACCAATTACCAATTACCAATTTATTGGGCGTATTACTCAGACCCAGTGGCAGTGTTAATGTGCAGCTTGCCATTTATCAAATGCATCATCTTCATGGCCAACATCAGAAGGCAGCTTAATGTCAATCTGTTGCATTGAGCTGAGCTGAAATTGGTGTTGCTGCTGTTGCCTCTTGGCTGGCTATTAATGCATTACAAATAGGTGCGCCAGACCACAACAACAACAACAACAACAACAACAATGAGAGGCAACCACAACTGGTAACATGGCCATAGACGCGTTGGTGCCGTTGACCAATCTGACTGAGGCTGTGGCAGAGGCTGAGATTGAGGCTTAAACTGAGTTGGAGGCTAAGGCGCTTGAGGCCCGTACGTTGTCCGCAGCAGACGACCTCAAGTGTTGGCAACAATCGCGTTGCCTGCTGCACGCTTGCCCGCAATACCCGCACTTAAGTGCAGCAGCAACAGGCAACTGCAACTGCAACTGCAACAGCAGCAGAAGCAGTTCAAGTTTGCGCCGAGGAATTCCTTGCCGCTGAAATAATTAAGCATTGCAACATTGTTTATTGTTGTTGTTGTTGTTGTTGTTGTTGTTGTTGTTGCTGCTGCTGCTACTGCTGGGGTGTTGCAGGCTCGTTTAACAAGGCAGTCATCTTAACAAGTGCCTCGCCGAGCTGTTCTGCGACTTTTTTGCTTGCTGCCAGCATTTTGCTGCAATCGTCTTGTTTTTATATACACATATATTTCTTTTTTTTTGCTTTTCTTCCTTTTGCCAAGGAATTTCCATTTTATTTACATTGAGGAGGAAAAACAACCATGTGACAAACGGAGCTTTCGATTTGGCCCATTTGCATATTGCGTATTGCTAGCTGGCTAGCAACATTTTTGTTAGCAACAATGTTGCAAGCAATTGAATGAATTTTTTGTTGTTGCTGTTTTTGGTTTTTTTGTGCGCAAAATTGGTTAACACGTCAGAAAAAATAAAAAATTATAAAAAAATTGTGTGTGTGATTTGCTGCTGATTATGAAAACGCACAAGTTATAAGCCCGGCATAAAAATTTATAATGCCAGCATAATAATTTAATTAAAGCAAAAAGCTGTTTTTCCGCTTTGTTTGTTTGTCTCCGCTTACTGAGTGGAAGGCAAAGCAGCTCATAAAAAATAATACAACGAAAAATACAAAAACAAAAATGTGTATATAGAAAAGGCAAAAATTTAAAACGTTTTTGCCTTCATTTCAATTATGAGCCTCACAGGTATATATACATAAATATATTTATTTAGCTCCGAAAATTGCATAATTATATGGTTTCAGCTCCAGTTGCCCACTTCCTCACCTCCCCCCGGAAGCGTTGCAGTCCGGAAATGCAACTGCCCAATGCGTGAAAGTGTTGCAAAGTTTTTTCCCGTTGTTGTAATCGTGATTTGTTGCTGTTGTTGTTGTTGTTCCTGCTGTCAACAGCTAACAACAACAAACTTTTCCATAACCTCAACAAAAAAGTGTCGGCTATTTTTATAATGCGCAATCTTCGATGCGTACGCCGCCAGCTGTGTGCCATGCACCCGATTCCCCGCCTCCCCACCCGCCTAGCCCACCTGCCGCCCATATAGACAGCATCTTCGCCAAGCCCGCCTGCCCCCTGCCCCCCGCTGCCCGCCAACAGACGCCACTCACAATGTGTTGTCTGCGTTTATTGATTTATTAGAAAATTCCAATGAACAAGTTTTAATACACGACGACAACGATGACGGCGACGGCGACGGCGACGGCGACGTCGACTTTGCTGTTGTTATTATTGTTTTTGTTGTTGTTGCTGTTGTTGTTATATCTGCTGCTGTGGCAAAAACAATATAGGAAAGAGCAATCCAATACAGCAGCGGCGGCAGAACTGAGTCGGCGACTGGCCAACTAACAAGTGCAATATTTTAATTACGCTACCAGCAGCAGGGGCAAAAACAACAACAACAACAAATGGCAACATGCTGCATTTTGTGAAGAGCGTTGCCAGATGGTCGCCAGTAAACGCTGCGTATGCGCAACGTGCTTTAAAAATCAAGCAAAATTTAAATATTTTAAATTCAGCAAAAACTTTAAAAATAAAAGAGTTTTAAAAAAAGGTTTTTATTTTTTTAAATAATAAAAAATGCAAATAGACATTTTTTAATATATAATATATTTTTAAAATATATAATTACATAAAAATAATTTATTTTAAAATATAATCGATGATGGTAATAGGAATCCTTTTCTTGGCTCCAGGATTGTTAAGTATAAAAGTAAAATAACTTTCATTTAAATATATATATGAATTAAATTATATAACTGTCTGGCAACGCTGCTGTGTCAATTCACATGGCGTATAATGAATACGCTCAGTCTTAAACATTTTGCAATCAATTTAGATTTACATTTGCTGCAGTTCGATGTGAATGCGGAGTCCAACCAGTTGAGATGCCGATTTCGGTAACCAAATCAACAACAACAAAATAGCAGCAGCAGCAGCAGCAACAACAACAAGTTGAAGCTTGCAGCCGAAGAGCGCGCAAAGAAAGTCGCGCAGCTGAGCTCCAAAACTGAGCTGAGCTGAGCTGAGCTGAGTCGAGTGAGTTGAATATTTGTAATTGTCTGACTGGACAGTCGGACTTGTTTGTTTGTTGATTGTTGTTGTTGCCTTTTGATTAATAATTAATCGCACTCTCACACACACACACACACACATACACTGGCATGCAAATCGTTGCTTGTTGCTTTTAATTACTCAACTTAAATGGCGCTTGAGCTTGAGCGACTTAAGCAACTTGTGTGTCTCAGTGTGTGTGTGTGTGTGCGTGTCTGTCTGTGTGTGTGTATGTCGATCGACTCTCACTACTACGCGCTCAAACTAAGTAACTAACTAGCTCGCCACAGCTGCTGCTGCTGCTCCGCTGCTGCTGCTGCTGCTGCTGCTGCGACCGTCTCTGTGGCTGCGGCTTTGCCGCCTGTTTGCCTTGCCCGGCCGCTTTGGACGCTCATTCAGTTTTTTGCGCTCAGCGCTCGTTGTACGGAACCGAAAGATTCGTCGTTGTCGCCAACGTTATAGCTCGACCAAAAATACCAACAACAAAATTTACAAGCCACGGCATGACAACAACAACAATAGCAACTTGTCACAACTTGATCTAACTCGTTAAGGCAGGCCCAGCACATAAATCTGCATATCTAGCCAAAGTAGATTTGTATACATATATATATACATACATATATATATATATATATATATATATATATAAATATAAAAATTTTTTTGGTTGTTGTTTTTATTATATTTCGCGGTTTTTGCGTGCTGTAAAAAAGTTAAAGCTGTGCACCAGCAAAAACAACAACAACAACAGCAGCTCTCAGAGATAGCAGCTGAGCTCAAGAACAGTAAACAGCTTCAAGACTCGAAACGAAACGAAACGCCTCGCCCCGTTCCGCCCCGCCCTGCCCCGTCCCGGTCCGTTCCGTTCCGCACCGCTCCGGTCCGTTTCGCCTCGCCTCGCAGCCGGCTCGCAACGTTTCTCAACTCTCAACTTGTCGCGTCTCCAGCGATTGTTCCGCGATTGTTGATGTCGCCCAATGCCGATATCGATACCAATACGATTTCTATATAGTAGCCATGCGGTGTGCGCTGCTGCGTGTGTGTGTGCGTCTGCTTGTGTATCTGTGTGAGAGGCAATAAGCCAAAAGCCCAAAAAGTGTCCATAAGCCAAAGCCATTGGCCAATGTGTGAAGTGCAAGTGAATTATTCCACATACATACATATATATACACAAATATGTATATGAAAAATATGG
Source organism: Drosophila micromelanica (assembly GCA_004143825.1). NCBI lineage: Eukaryota > Metazoa > Arthropoda > Insecta > Diptera > Drosophilidae > Drosophila > Drosophila micromelanica. The sequence goes on along the minus strand of SCDY01000076.1, from coordinate 182,339 downwards.
TGTATAATTATATAATTGTATATATGTATCCAGAGAAGTGGCGTCCATATCGCTCCATAGCTATATATGCATGTGTGTGTATATAAATATAATGTATGCAAAGTTCGTGAATTGCCAAAATTGGTTGTTGTTGCATTTGCAGCCAAAGGATTTGTGGATTTTAAAAGGTTTCTAGGCCGTGCAGCAGGTGCACAAGGTAAGCAAAGAAAATCAAGTACATATATATGTAATTTACAGATCTACATTTAATATTAAGTTAATGCTGTATGGGTGCCTATCTTGCGGTATATTGGATAATGCGCATACGACATGGTGGCTGCGTGTCGAATTCGCATTTTATATTTTTTAACGCATTTAGCGAATCGTTTTATTTTAAACATGAGCTAGAAAGTTAAGGAAACTGTTTAAACTTTAAATATATAAACATATATTATTATTTTATATACATATATCACAAGCGGAAGTAGACATTTTTTTTTGTTTTCCAATACTTGGAAAAGTTTGAGAATGTAAACTATGTTTTTATTGAATGTTATTATTTATTGTTTATTATATGCAAAAAATTAGATAATTTTTTGACATTTACAAAATTTACTTTCAATTCTGGTGGTTTTAAAAATAAAATTTTTAAATACTGCAGTGTTTAGGCAAACTATAACTAATTATTTATTGTTGCCATAAAAACAAATAATAATATATATTTACATAAATAATATATGTTCAGAAAATCAAAAGTTTTAAACGTTAGATAAACGGAATTCTCTCAATATAAACTTAAAATTTTTATTTAGCTGAACAATACTTAGATTAAGTGCTTTGATAAAGATTTAAAAAAAGGAATTTTTGAATTTTTAACTATAGAATCCGAGTGAATAAACTAACTGCATATTCATAAAGTCAAATGACGAACTAAATCAAACGGCATTCCGCAATTAGCAATTGACACTGACATTGGTAACTGGGCTGGGTGTAAATAATGATCGGCCCTTGCCAATAGATGCCATGAAGCGATCGTAGACTTGATAATTTATGACGCCATTTGGTTAATTGAATAATTGCATGTGACTGGTTGGCTTTGGGCGTGTTATGGTTATTGTAATCGTTATAGTTGTGGATTTGCCATCGCCCCGGGGCCAATTGTCATTGCATAAGCCGGGCCATAAGCCATGCTCCACATTTGTCGAGTCACTCTCTGAATCTATGGCCCTATCGTATTACCCGATATTCGCTTTGCTAATCGATGAACGCCTTTGACATTTATTAAATGCTTTGTACGTGTGTGCATATGTGTGTGTGTGTGTGTGTTTGGCAGCAGCCGTTAACTGGCAAATCAACGCTTTAATATCTGGAATTATGCATATGGATATTAGAGAACAAGTCAAATGATTGTTTGATTGTTTGGCCGCAAAATTTTGACTGTTTGGCCAAAAAAAAAAACAACAAAAAAAGAAGAAATAATTGCTTGATATGAAGCTGTGTGTGAAGCTTGTCTACAGTCGGCACGATCGATTTAGAAACTTGTTGGCTTAGGTGTGAAATTGATAGCCACAAATGAAGCGGGGCCCCTAAACCTGATAACAAACTAAGCAGCAACAACAAGTGGCAAGCATCAGCATCAGCAGCAGCAGCAACAACGAAGGTCTTCCACTTTCTGAAATTCGACCGAAAACAAGTAAGAGTGCTCTAGACGAGAGTGCATGACGTAGAGATACCCTAATTGCCTTCATTGGAGATATGAAAGGAACAGGGAACCTCTAAGAGAAGAATAATAAAATATAATTCCTTTTCTGACAGTCACAAAGAATTCGTATAACTAAACTCCATTATGAGACGAAGCCAGATATTTTTTGATTTTCGAGAAATAAAAAAATCAATCAATAATTGAATATAATGCAATAGAAGAGCTAAATGTATTGGAAAACTGAACAACGTCAATTATCGATGATTATCGTAACGCAGATGTTTGCTTTAAAACAGTTTTTTGTTTCTAGATATTTGTAATGAATACAGGGTATTTAAAAAAAAACAAAAAAGCGGATTCGATCTGAATGGTTTTTCGCTCTGAATTGTGGCTCGAAATGTTGATGTGGCTCTGTAGCCATCACAAGGCGACACTGTTGCTGCTGCTGCTGCAGTTGCTTAGTTGTTGCTGCCGCTTCTGATAACAACAAGCCAGCAATGCGGCAATAATTTGCTGCAGCTGTAAGTGGCTACTGGTCATCAGCAGCAGCAACAGCAGCAGCAACAGGCTTAGGCCAGGCCAACATTTTATCAAAAGTGGTGGCATTAGCAGCCGCACCAGCCCTCCCCATACGCTTGCTTTGCAAAACAAACTGGTCACACTGGGCACACACACACACATTCACACACACAGTGGAGAGAGACAGGCGCACAGCGGCAGCGGCTTCCAATAGTTTCACTTATTTTACACACATTTTCTTAACGATAAATAAATTCCACAAGCAGATGCAGCTCCTGCTCTTGTGCACCAACCAGGCCGAACCTGGCCTGGTCAACAACAAACAACAAACAGCAAGCAACAACAACAACAAAAATAACAACAACAACTTTTGCTATCACGTTTCCATGCAAAAATTTTAGTGGTATTCCGCATGTACTTGAATTATACAAAAGAAGGCATCGAATACAGCTTGCAGCACAGCATTGACGCTTGAGTCTGGTGGGAGGGAGGGAGGGGTGGTAATGCGGGGGTGTTGCCGTTGCCACTCAGGTGTTTGGGACAGCTTCGGTCTATGTAGATTTCCAAGCAGCCATGGACTTTGCACCCGGCCAATTGCCAATTGGCAATTGGAATATTTCCGGCTGTTGCTGCTGCTGCTGGCGCCATTTGAAAGTGTTGAGAAAATTGTTGAACTGTGCTTGAAACTGTGGCAGCAACGAAGGATGTAACAGTTATCAAAAAAAAAAGTTATAGAGTGGCCACATTTCATATCAAATTGAGCAACTTTCTGCTGCAAGTGGGTCAGTGTTGAGAAAATTTCTTAATAAATACATCAACAAATGATTCACTTGATGATTCATGGAACGTTTAAGGAATATCCATTAAATTATCTGCCGCATTGAAGCGACCTTCTGATTTTAAATTAATAACTTTGCTAATAGAAGCAATATTCGTGGCTATTGTTCCAATGAAACTACATAGTTTCCTAAAACTAATATTCCATATTTAAATTAACAAACTTATGGCAACATGACAATGTCGACATTTTTACTTCATCTCTTTCTGTAAATATCTAGCTAGATAAAGCAAGATTTACTTTTTTATTGATTTTATTCTAAAAGCTCTCTTATGTTGTATATAAAAATTATTCTGAAGAATTCCTGAAATAAACACAGCAACAGATTAAAATAAATATTTGTATATTAACTGTCAAACTTTAAAATTAACTTTAAAGATTAAAGAATTTAAAATTTATATAAGGGATGCTCATAGCTGAACCCTTATACTTATATATATGTTATATATATGCTTGATACAGTTACTTTTAAATCGCGGCTGCTCTAACGGTGCCGTTGTTCTTAGCTAATACAATCTCGGATGTCAAACCTCAACCTCAAAACTAATGTAGCTGAGCATGCGAATGGCCTTCCATATTTTTTTTCTGTCGTTTTGTTATCGGTTAAGACCATATGCTATATATAATGTACTACTTACGACTGCGCTGAACTAAATTAAGACACACAAACAAGCACACACACACACACACACACACACACACAAACAGGAAAGGAAGAAATGCGGCTATGGCAAGTGTGGAGTGTGGGCTGCGAATGGATCGAGTGTGAAGGCGGGGGGCGGGGGGCGGTGGGCGGGGAAGATTGGAAACTTTGAGGGTCCATTATGGAGGCTGTTGCTCCGATTAAATGTCGCCTTCTTTTGACTACTATTTAGAGACGGAGAGAGAGAGAGCGGAAGAGAGAGAGCGAGCGAGAGAAAGATAACTCGGTTGCTATTATCGTTTTTATAAGCGAATTTCAAGTTCGTTTTACGAAATCGCAGCCAACAGCTGATTTCGTATATATTGTGGTTGTTGTTGTTGTTGTTGTTGGCGAGCAAACATATTTTCGAGCAGCTGCTGACTTTTAGGGCACACTGTTGAGTATAACTGTAAATGCAAATGGTGTCTCCATTTGAAGCGAACGCGCGCAAAAATAACGCATAAATAAATAATTAATATGAAATACAAACACACACACATACAATATTTATATGTGTATAAGTGCCAAGTGATTTGAACTTTGAAGGCAAGAAAAGTTGAGTTTGAGTTATGAACTTATCTAAAATCACAGCATGTTGTCGCTATCGTTGTTGTTATTATTATTGTTGTTGTTGTTCCCATTGCCCTGGCCATTTGACAAGTGGTTTGGTCCAAGTGTCAGACGTGATAAATCATATATACTTAGAATATATATTATTTAATAACTGTATAAATTTATGAATTGTGTGCAAGAAAAGCAACGCTCAGTGACCCAAAACTGTATCAAGTTCATATAAAATAAAGTATACGCAGAGTGTCCGCTCAATTAATAATATATGCGAATATTTATATTTCTATTTATATCATCAATTTGGCTATACATATTTATATTAATTTATACTTATATAAATATTTATCACTTATCTATATTTATCAAAGCTTGTGTGACCAGATTTTGCTTATGTTCTTAGTATCTAATACTATATTTAATATTATTTGCTAACAAACATTTTGTCACCTTGAATCTGAGTTCATTCATCTGATGTGCTAGTGAACATTTTAACATGCTGAAATATATTTATATAACTTTTAAAAGTTATTTAAAAATGTGGTTTAAAAACGATTTCTTCTAAAATATATTTTTAATAATAATTATATAATATTATACATTTTTGGCATAACATCAACTTTTTTTTGCTTAAATTCAACACCTGTCATTGAAAATTAGCACAAAATCGAAAGAACTTATGATAAAGCTGAACAAAAACACGCTCTTCCTTTGACTCGTGTATTAGATTACAAGAGATCGACGGTGTTGACTTTGAAAACACGTTTCCAAGCCGCTTGATTGTTGTTATTGCTGTTGTTGTTGTTAGTTGTTGTAAGAGACAGCTAGACAGTTATAAGCATAACCCTCACACTTAGTTAGATACGCCAGTTTGAACCACTTTAGGTTGGATTCAAAGAGTGGAAATGAAAAATCATCAGCTCGATGAGTATTTGTTTTCAATGTAACCACAGCAATGGAAAACCAAGGAAGCAAACTAAATTTGTTAATAAATATGCGTATAAATTTCTATAATTAAGCGTAAAGTGCTGGAAATTTACATGTTGATATAGCGACTATGTTAAGTATATAAGACTGGCATATAAAACGGCACTTGAATTTCATTGTTATAATTATAATAATTACAATGAAGCTCTCTCTTTCTCATTCTCTCGTGTGTGTGTGTGTGTGTGTGTGTGTGTGTGTGTGTGTGTGTGCGTGACAAGTCAACATCCTTTGGTGCATTCACTCATGTGCCAGAGAGTGCTTTAAAACGTTCCATTTTCGTTGATGCAAATCGCTTATCAAGACAAGAAAGTGCCACGCACAGCCTGTATGTGTGTGTGTGTGTGTTTGTGTGTGTGAATGTGTGTGTGAGTGAGTAACTTAGTGACACAAGTTGCAGCCGCAACACAGCCTCAGTCTCAGTCTCAGCTTCAGCTTTAGCTGGCTATCACTTCAGTTGACTTCAGTTCAATGCAGCAGCAGCAACAGCAACGGCAACGGCAACGGCAGCCTCGCAGTCGCCCGCCGTTAAAGAAGAAGAAACTGCAACTCTGCCCCTGATAAGATGCCGATGCCAGCGTCGCAGTCGAACGCGACGTCGCTGTTGTCGTTGCAAAAGGTCTTCTTTGTTGGCCAGTGAGAAGAAAAAGCAGCACGAGGTTTGCCGAGGCGGCGCCGATTGCTACAGCGATTTACAATAACAATAACAACATCTACGACCACTATGCATATAACAACAACAACCACAACAACAACAACAACAACGAACGTCATCGACAACGACAACGACGACTACTCAACAACAACAGCGGAGCGACGTTGATTGCCCCGGAATGCCGTCAAACAGGTTAAAAATGTAGGTAGAAATTCAATTAAAAATTGGTTATTTATTTATTTAGCTTGCAACGAGTAGAGCGATGCCCCCTCCCTGCCTCCCCCCGTCGTTGCCCAGCCCCGTTCGCAGCATAATCTAACTAATTTAATTAAATTTCATTTATGTGTCGCCTGTCAAATGAATACTCGAAACTCACGATTGTCAATCAAATTGCCCCAGTGCGAATTTGAAAGTGAAAACTTACTCCGCCCCTCTTCAGCTGCACAGCATGTGCTCAACTAGTTGCTATAAGTATGAGTGTGAGTGTGAGTACGCGTATGAATATGCATATTGGAATGAAGGAGTCTTGAATAAATGCAACAGCAACTAGTTAAGGTGCAACTGCAGTCAACAATTCGTTTGCAAAGAAATTGCAATAAAAACTAATGTGGCAGCAAATTTGCATGGAAATCAATCAAAATATCATCGGCTGAGTAAGCATAGTCGACCGTTTTATACCCTACAATCAAAAGATTTTAGCTTGAACAAGGAAATGTTTAATAAAATGCCAGTTAAAATCTTAACTATATATTGAAAGTATCTTGTACTAATTCAAATTTCATTAATTGTACAGGATGAATTTTATTAATTTTAATTTATTAAACAATAATATATTTTATGAAAATTAGTATTTATTAAACATAACATATTATTTGTTTTATACCCTGTAGTTTCTATACAAATAAAACCACTTGCACCAGTTAAATCCGATTGCATTTGCTTTTATTAATGCACATTTTGCTGGTGAACCGCAAAGAGTTAATTTTAGCATTGCTATAAATAAATACCTTAGCGTCCCACTAACAAATGATCAAGCGAGCGAGCCTTATACGATACGATACGTAAGACAAGATATAGTTACCACCCAGTCCCAACTGACTGGCGGTAACTGGTTGCATTACTCGCACTCTCTATCTCGCTCTTGCCTCAAGCTAAGGCTGTCTCGCTTGCTCTCTGATATTTATTTGATGGATCGTTGCAATTTGTGGCCGTGACATGCATGATAAAGATACTAATACGATCGATTTGATGATCAGCTTAAACTGCTGCTGTTGCTGCTGCAGCAGCAGCTGGAAGCTGCCAGCCAACTTCTGGACTAAACCTCATTCCAGAAACTGAATCTTAACTGCTATAATAACAAATTCCTATTCGAATTCTACTGAAACGAGCGCGTGTTTACTTATTTGCATAGTGGGGCTAATATTATAGCCCAGGTGAAAAAGAATTTCACTTTCCACGAACATATATATCTACCATATACTTTACTACATTTTCAATGATGGAAAATATTGGGTTGTGGAAATTCTATGACTATAAAATGATTGAGAGAGAGCTTTTCCATTCTTTTAGCCACGCTAATTTACGAGTGTTTGTTCTTCGTGGGGTTTTTTCCTGCCCCAATAAAATTCGGATTAAATATGCGAAATATGTGGAAAAGTCCATTTCAATGAACTATAATGACAAGCACTTTTTTTTGCCAGAATATTTAGATGTGCGCTAATTTCATATAAGTACCTGGAAAATTGTGAAATCCGAAGGGGAGCCAACGTTGAATTGTTGACTGAGGAGAATTTTTTCGTAGGTGTAAATCATTATAATCATTGATCGCTCGCTGAATGATCCAAATATTCCAATAAATATGTCGAATGATAATTTAAACAACGCATAAAACATAAAACTGTCCGATTCATAGCATATCTGTGAATATTAAATGTGAAATAAATGTGAGAGTTTTTCTTTTCAAATTTTATATATACATGTTAATTATGTTTTGATATTTTTCACATAGTAATAAACATAGTAATAGTAATATCATGGTAATTTAATGAAAATGTATTAAATCAAACATTTGTTATATTTAGTTTTTTCTTTTTAACAGTAAAATAATTATATCTAATATTGAACTTAACACTCGAGAATACTCGATGTGGAAAGTGAAGCGAAACGAAAACTATAAATATATAAATACATATAGAAAATACCACATCTATTAATGTTTTCATAATAGAATGCTCCTAAACTAAACACAATTGAAAGGTTTTGGTCAGGTAAATGAACTTTTGGCCAGCTGTGCTCCGTTTCAACCATGACCGCCAAATAGGCCGGAATCGTCAAAAAGTTCACCTTGGAATTCTCGTGCAACTTTAGTGCGAAAATAATTAACCATAAATGTAAATTTATAGGCACCAAACAGGATTACAGCAAAATACGCTACCTTAAAAATAAAAGAATAATTTATTGAAAAATTTTTAGAATTTCATGTTAAATATAATTAAAAGCTTTTAATAAAAGAGCTGGTATTTTTACGTAACGAAATGATTGTAAGATTTATGGCATATGTTAGTGCAGTGTATTGAGTAATTGAAAATCATTTATGACCTTATAACTGGCGCTGGCGCTCGGTCTCGCCGTCTCTCCGTCTCTCGCAGTAGCTAGCCATTAATAGCTTATGGCTAGCCAAATTCACGGATAAAGTAAATTAATTGAAATATTTACTTTGAAAAGTTAATTGCGCTATGCGAGGCGCGCTTGTTAATGCTAATCGCCAAACATAAATTCAGGGGCAGCGCAACGTGGCGGCGTTGGGCCATAAAACTCGCACCCGCAACCAGATACACATTGATCTACATACTACATATAAATACATATACACATATATATTTCAATATTTCATATAGATGCTATCCGTACCATTCTTAGCCGGCCGGCGAGGCGCGCATATGTATGCAATATGTTTTGCTTTGTCAAGGTTGCCCGCCGAGCTAGAACGAGAATGAGCTTAACAGAGAAAGAGAGAGAGAGAGAGAGAGAGAGAGAGGTTCGCTTAATTTTAATTGAACGCATTTCAGCGCGGCAACAAATCAAAATTCGCTTTTCGCTGCTAAATATTTAGACAGCCGTTTGCAGACCCTTTTACAGGTGGCTGCCTACCTGGCGTTTATCAGCCTGCCAACTTGCAACCTCGGCCCGGCTAGCAAACTTGCAACATCATCATTATCAACCGCATACACAGACATCTGTCCAGCTGGGCGGCGTGGCACAGTGGTCAAGGTTAAGCAAACGAGATACTGTATCTACAGGTGTATTAGTATCTGTATCTCTCTATCTTTAGCTGTGTATCTGCATCTGTATCTGGTTGTGTGTGTGTGTGTGTGTGTGTGTGTGTGTGTGTGTGTGTGTGTGTGTGTGTGTGTGTGTGTGTGTGTGTGTGCTGCACCGCAGGACATCATCAACTGGCCACGTTCGACAGGCGCGCGCACTTTTAACGATTTCGACAAAAATTATTTCGCTTTCTGCGCTGCTCATTAATTCGTTTCGATTAAAAATTGTTTTTTTTTTGCATCATCTGCAGCCGCCGCTTGTTGTGCATAAAAATCACAGCAAGAGATCGCGCAGCTAGCGCCATACAAACATACAGATATATGTTTATACATATTTATATATCTATATAAATACATATATATTTTTTTCGTTGCTTGGCAGTTTTGTCTAGCGGTAGAAAAACAAGTTGCTGTTGATTCGAGTACCTCTGAAATTTTTATAGCTACTTTTTCGCCTGCCCCTTTAACAATTTGGTCCCGTTTTGGCGATTCGCTTTATTTGTTTATGTTTAAAGTACGCTATGTGCAATTCTTTGGCAGTTCATTTGTTTATTAAAAGCCCGCAACAGACTTCCCTGTATGCCACTTGTTCTGATGCTACTGCTGCTCCAGCATCAACTTTTCCAACGGCTGTTTCTACTTATGTTTTCTTCTTTTCTTGTTTGCCGTTTTCTTGTAAACACATTCAAACCCATATAAACATACATATGTTGGCCACTTAATATGAAATACATTTACCTACTGTTGCAGTTAATTGCCGCACATTTTTATATACCCTTCTGGAAGACTGTAATCTTGAGTATTGATTGCTATGTCAGATATTGTCTTTTTATTTTTAACTAAAAATCAGATTCCGATAAGTAACTTTAACAGACAAAAATCTTACGATTCTGAAAACCCATGATAAGAGATAAAAAAGAGACATATTTTAACATCTTTTGAGTTATATGAAATATTTCATATTTTATTGTCTGTATTATCGAACAATAAACAAATATTACTCCCTCTTGACACAATGTAATTTCAATACTGCTTTAGGTTTCTAGTAATATAAATTAGTTAACTATACTTTAACACAGCTGCCTTAACAGGGTATTACATTTTCGGTCTAACCAGCGTTTATCTTAGGTTATTTTTAAAATATTTTTTTTGTTTGTTTGTGGCATTTTTTTTAGGTATTTGAACAAGATTTGGCAATGTGTTAAGCACACGCCTCTATACAAAGTACGCGTATTCAAACTTTGGGCTCTCTCACGTAGTCATTGCAAAAATTTAGCAATGATTTTTTTCTTTGTGTATATGTTATTTTTTTGTTTTTATTTGAAGTGAGGAAATTATTTTCACACGTATCTGCGAGTATGCAAATTGAATGCTATTTGCGTGGTGGGTGTTTTTTGGTATGTTTAGCGGGAAACCTGCCAATGCATTGATATAATTAATAATGCTTATTCTTAGAATACGAACTAAACAAAACGCTGTCTACGTGTTAAGCCCAAAATATGAATGTTAAGGATTTTTGTTTGGCATATTTCATTAGATGTTGTCGAAAAGTTAATGATTTGTTTTTGAGCACTATTTATTAGAAATCGATCAAACAGCAATTTATTTGGAAAATTTATTGAGCTACTCAAAAGTCTGTAAACTAAATGAGTAATTTAAAGAAATTAATAATTCAAAATATTTTTAAAAATATAAACAAACTTATCTGAACTTAATTATGTCTTGATTTAGATTATAATCAGTGTTTAAATTAAAAGATATGTATATCGATTTGCCAGCTAAATCTGTAAACGATTTGAATGATGACTGACACTTGTTTTATATTTCGAAAAGAAAGTCTTGGGCCTTTGACTCTAAGAAAACAGAAGACCCCAAAAGCGAGCGAATAACAAATATCACGCATACGCCGCGTTTGATACAACTGTGAAACGCTTTCGACAAACAAACAGCTCAAATGCATTTAAAAGCTCATTACCAATGCTAATTGCCGTTGGATGGGGCAGGGGAAGGGGTTGGCCATCAGCTGAAATGCATCGACCGAAAATCGAGCCGACAATTTTCCAACGGAAAGCAGTGCACATACATGAGTTTATTCAGCATTGATTGCGGCCCGTTCAATGTTTGTTATTTTTCAAGTGCCCACACGTTAGCCGGGCCGCAGTCGCAGCCGCTTCTTACATAAATTATTAACAGCTAAAGGCAAATAAATAAACAAACATTGAGCAGCAGCCTCTGTGGCAGCCGTTGGCAGAAACGAGCGCTCTTCTTGGCCCATCGTTGATCATCGCCAACGCTAAAGCTGTCATCATTCATAATCGAAGCTGTTGGGCAAAGTTCGAGCTGGCCCTGGCATTGGCCAGAATGCCTAACATTAGCTAGCGGCCAAACAATTAATTTGGCCCCCACCTTACCGCGTCGTACCAGGCTTCATATGCATTACCAACTACTTAACAGCAAATCACTAAACATGTTCAAATATTTTGCCTGCAGCTGCGGTAGCTGCCAGCGACATATGCCAAGCGGCAAAACTAAAAAGATCCACGCCGAAGCCTTGACAAAAGAAATGAACTGTTTTAAAGTGCTCCCATAGCAGCAGAAACAACAACAACAACGACAACCAGCGGAAAACTACAAAACCCAAATTGAAAAATCATCAACCTCGTCAGCCTTCTGGCTGCTGACTTAGGGGCTTCGGGGCTTCGGGGCTACTGCTCCCTGTCTTCTGGGCAGCAGCTTGTGCCTGGTCAATATTTGGCTAAGAAATTTTTCACATTACCGGCAAGGCGAGAGGAGCTAAGCGTCTTGTTGATATTCTCGCAGCAATCCGTCTGGGATATTCAGACTATCTTATAAAGGATGCAACAAACATTCTTATTTTGAATATTAAAATTTGAAAAATTATTAAATATTCAAAACAATAATTTGAACAAAATAAACAAAAAGTTACACCAAAACAATTTCTTAATTTTTATTTCATTTGATGCATATTTTAAAATTTTTCATTAATGTTGCTAATTTGTATTTTAATTACAATTTAAATTATTCAAAATATTTTTATTTTATTAAAAAAGTTTTATTGTATATAAAATCACATTTTTCACAAAAAAAAAAAAAAAAAAATATTTAAATGTGCCCAGACTACAAAAGATATAACTATATTATATATGATATATATAGTTTCTACAATCTTTCTTTAAGATATTGAGATTTACAATAAATATTAAGCAAGTTGTAATTTCGAGTAGTTATTAATGCTAAGAATATATTAAATATATTAAATATGAAATTATATATATTTAATTGTAAATCTCATGTGGATAGAGTTATTTATTTGGCAAGAGTATTACCGCATCGGTTTTGTGCCAAGAACTTTACTCTCTTGTTAGGCTGCGCCTTGGTGTGTCTCGCATGTTGAGTGAAATGTTAGCAACTCACAAATACATACACACACACACACACGCGCACACTCACACATCGATAGATGACTGTGTATTCCAGCATTGTTTGCATAGCAGTGAGCTCGACTCCGGGCCCCGATCTTGGACAGCCTCTGGTCAACGTTTTGTTTGATGTCGGCCTCGTTAAGAGCCAACGAAGCCAACGAGTTGTGGCCATGTTCCATGTTGTTGTTGCTGTTGTTGTTGATGTTGTAGCTGGCTTCGTTGTTTGCTCATGAACAGTTGAACATTATCGTTGTTGTTGCTGCTGTTGCTGTTGTTGTTGTTGTTGTTGCCTCTGCCGCTTACTTTGCATTAAGTTATTTTCATTTTCAATAGGCCATGGCTAGCTCGAGGGATACGAGGGCGGCTCCTGTTGCTGATGCTGCTGTTGATGCTGCTGCTGATCTACTCGCATCTCGCAACTCGTAACTCCTGGCTGGAGTGTTTTCTTTCGACGTTGCATTCGAGTGCTCTCCAAACTGTTGAACTTCACTTGTTTTCCCCAGCTATTAAGCCACTTGAGTGTTCATCTTTCTCATAATATATACGCCATATGTATATATGGCATATGGATTTATAATTTCATATTTATTTTGTTGTTGTTGTTGTTGTTGTTGGTCGATAAGGTTTTCGGCACGACCAACTCGATTTCCCGGGAATTATGCAAATTTTGAACGTCGTAATGCTCGCTCGATGAGCGTGTGATTTATGCCTATAAATCGCTCTATCTGCTACTTCTGATTGCATAAATAATGAACTGGCCAAGAGCCTATGCTGGCTATGACGACTCTCCACTTCGGTCTGTAACAAACTTCTTTGGTGGGAAAAATCTCTCAAGTATTCATAAAAACACATAAAGCACTTGCTGTGCGTGCGTGTGTGTGTGTGTGTGAGTGTAAATATGTGTATCTAGAAGGTGCTCGATTTGTTTATTTATCTTTCAAAAAAATAATTCGTGCTCTCAACGTGCAGCAAAGTTGCAAAAATTGATTTGCCACAAAAGCAAAAGCAACAAATCAGCGCAATTATCAAAATTTTAGAACGACGCGTCGGCAGGCAACTACCTGGGCTATCCCTCCTTTCAATCTGCTTCATACTCCTTCCCTTTTTTACAGTTTTGGCCCCCCACCCCTTGGCAAACCATAAATTACCAATTAAATGAGCTTGTGCGAAAAAAACACATTTTCTAACCAAATATTGAAACGCAAAAAGCCAAATTAACTAAACACGAACAAAGCCAATAGCCACAGTGGGTCAAACAAATATACACATTCTTGTGATCATTTATTTCCAAATAATATATTTATATTTATATTATTATTATATATCATTTAAAATAATAAGTTAATTCAAAACAATTTAATATTTTATTTAAATTTCTCTTTAAATTTTCTCTTTTAAATTTTCTCTTTAAAATTTTCATTTACAGTCATCTTATTTTTTTCTAAAAATGAATTATTTTTGTAAAGATAATAAGAAAGTTTCTAGCATGTTTTTTCTCTCGAAAAACAGTTGGTTTATTGATGCCTCCTCAAATGTTGCATTTATATTTGATGAAGGAAATTTTCGTTTATAAGTATGCAACAAAATTGCCCCAAACCAGAAAATAGGTGCTATTAAAAGCTTTCTGAAGAGTTTCTCACTCGTGGGAGCTTTTATATTTTAACTTAGTTTTTTGCGAATAATTTTAACAATTTGTAAAAAATGTAACCCATTTTGGAAATGTGACCCAGGAACCACTATGCAGCGGTTTTCTTTGATATCTAAATAAGACAAAGTCAGCACAGAGTTTGAGTGAAAAACCTTCGGCCGTCAGTCTCTGCCTCAACGGAATCTCTCGCTGATATTGAAAACTTTCGGTATGGCTCTCAGTGCGTCGAGGGGGTTGTAGAGAGAAGGGGGCGGCGGCGCGGGGGAGGGCACATTGGCAATTGCGCGGCTCGTTTTTGGCGCGTTTGCTCTTTGCGATTAATGCGCTCGTGTAAATAAACAATAAATATTAAGTGCGCTACACGCCACTGCGCACAGATTCCCAGAAACGAAAGAGGACCGAGGACGGAGGGTAACCTAGAGCGGGCGCGGAGGGGGGAGTGAATGCTGCGGCCTGAAGCCCGCTGATGGCCGATGGGCGCGTTTTGAGGCGCGCAATTAAATGTATCAGTTTATGCTGGACAACCCCCCTGCCCCCTTTGGCCACCCCACAGTTGCACGCTTTGGGGTGGCATTTGTGTATTATCACTTTCGACCCAGGCCCCAGGCTGATGTCTCCATGAACCATGGCTAACCACCTCGGTCTAAAAGTTGCAGCCAAACGTTTGGCCGCAAATATTGCTGTAATGCGCAACTGAGCATGGCCACTGGCCAGTGTGTGTGTGTGTGTGTGTGTGCGTGTGTGTGGTGGGGCTGCGCGCCTGCGACCGTTGAGCGTTCAGGCGTAACGCACAAATTGCATTGATAATGCCACCTCTGACGGGGGCCGCCTTGTCTGAAGTTTTGCATCGTTTCTTGTGCGCTGTAAAGTGCATTTGATTTGCGTGGCAATCTGTTTGCTGTGTAATAAGTTAATGCACTTGGTTTGATTTCAACGCTTGGCGGCTGTAAACCAGCCAGCGAACTGACAAACCAAAACAGCAGCAGCAGCAGCTACTTTTTGATCAGCGATCTGGGCAATATACTTCAGCGATGTTCATCTTTGCAATGTGCTTCAATAAATGTCAAGAGTTCAAGATGTAAGGTCCACCAAATATTATGCGTATTATTATTTTCAGATGCTAAATTAATTGAAAGGTCAAACCATGTTCAAAATGGCGTTGACTATAAATATTGGTTCAGCTTTGCCGAGGTTAGGGGATTTGGAAATATGGTAGCTATAGGTTCGAGAGCTTTACATGTTAAAATTTTGGCATGGTAAATTTTGACATGATTTTTGACAAAAAAAATAACTGTGTCCCACTCAGAATCACTTTTCATTTTTATGCTTTTTGGACAAAAATTAAAAAAAAACTTTATGTTAAAAAAAATATATATATTTAATTAAGAATTAATCTATAATAAAATCATGACAGGACAGTAACCAGTGTGTAAGATGTGTGGGTGTTCTTAGAGCAATGCTTTAGTAACCTCCAGTTAGTTAGGATTGGCAAGCATAAATAATCGAAGTGAAAATAAACATGAAACCTCTTGCCATAATTCAGTTCGAATACATTGTATAATCTGACAAGGTTGATGAACACTCGTAAATTCACGAAAAATCCACTTGCAAAACTATTCAAATTTCGTTCGAATTCGATTCGATGCGGATAATAATTTAAATGTGCTTGAAAGATATAGCAAGTAACAATAACAGGCGGAGGCAGTACCTGGAACAGGAATGGGCAAAATCAAAGGTCAGATTAAGAACTACAAACGATTTTCGCTGGAAAATGCCGAAAAGCGCACGGAACGCAAAACGCGTGGCAGCAACTTGTTGTGAATATTTAATTATTGTTGTTGTTGTTGTTGTTGCTGCCGTTGTTTGTATCTATCTATCTATCTATCGATCGATCTATGTATCTATCAGATACAACAAGATCGTATTGGGGCCTGTTGGCTATTTGGCAGTTTGGCTTTTTGGGGTTTGCCTATTTGGGACCTGTTGCCGCCTTTTGATGTTGATTAATTGCAAATGCTGTTGATTGATTTTTATTGCAAATATTGATAAAAAGTTTTGTATTAATTAACGTGAAAAACTCGAGTTGTGTGTTAATTGGAAAATGGTTATTGAAACTAAACAGACCCGGAGCCAAAGTGATCGTACAAGCTCCGTACACAAACAAACATACGGCAACACCGACAACAACAACAACAACAACAATAACAACAAACAAAGAGACCGTGAGATACAAGATACAAGTTGCATTTTGTGGAGCGTACAAATTAACGCAGCCGAAAACTAAAAGTTTAGGAGAAAAAAAACTATCAAGAACAACATCGGCCATGAACATCAGCGCAATACAAGTAGTATCTGTACCTATAAAGCTATAGAGCTGTATGTGTATCTGTATATGTATGTGTACCTGAGCCTGTAGCTGTATCTGTATTTGTGGTTAGAATTTGATTTATGCTCAACTTTGATATTTACCGCCTAATAAACAAAAAATTAACGCAAACGCAGATACAACAACAACAACAACAACAATTGTACATAAGTATCTGCATTTGTTGCTGCTACTGTATCTGTATCTGTAAATGTATCTATTTTGGTGCTAAGCCGCCGCCTGCAATTTTCGCTTTGATTTTGTGCCACTCGCCAAGCGCCTCCGTCTCCATCTCCGTCTGACATGCGTGCGTCTGTCAGAGGGGCAATTAAACAACATCACCAAAACGCCATAGCAGCAAACCCCAATCCTTCAGTTTCTTTTAGTAGGAGACCAAAGAGTTCGAGAGATCGATAGATCGATAGATCTGTGACGACTTAGCGCCGGGACATGCGCGTTGAAATGCGTTGCGTTAATATTTTGTATTTGTTTGGGCGTCCAGCATAAAAAAACTCATCGAGAGGTTTGCCACGGTGGCAGCCCACCGACGTTGATGTTGCCACACACACACACACACACACACACACACTTAGTGGCAGTCATGCGTGTAGTCAAAGTCACGTGCTAATTACAAAATTATTGAGAACATTTATATAAGGGAAACCAAGTGAAATTGATGAAGAGAAATCGATAATTATTATTTTTAATGAAATATTTATAAACATTTATTATGCATATTTTAACAAAATTTATTAGATTGATTTATGTAGAAAAATAAATAGAATTTTATAATTTTATTATTTATTTATTTTTTTTTTTTTGTTAGTCAATATTAATATTGAAAGTTTATTATAGGAATTATTCCCAATAATGAAAATTAGTCGTATGAACATATGTAAACAGCCTGTTTATACAGCCACTGTATATATATAATTAATTAATTAATAGCAAATAATTTTTATATCTGTTATTTTTCCTATAGAAAATTAAAAATGAAATTAATGCTTATATCACAATATTTTTTAATTTAAATATTTTTTTTATTGGAAGTTTTTGCTGTTGACATTTTTGATGTTGGCCTCAAAAATAGATTTGTGCTCCATGATTTAGTTAGGTAATTAGTCAAGTGAAGTGGCCAAAGGGCACATCTTTCAGCACGGCCTGGCGGCGAGCCTTGTAGTTGTCTGTAGTTGCCTGTGTGTAAGTGTGTGTGCGTGTGCGTGTGTGGCAGGAGGGAGCCTTAAGCCTAGAGACGCCTTCGAGTCTCTGCGGAGAGTCTAGAACTAAAGCTGGCAAGGTTCTGCGGCTGGCAGCACTCATAAATCAGTGGCTGAGTGGCATTGCTGCAGTTGTTGGCCACTCAATTGGCATGGCTAATGCGATGGCAACTCATAAATTTATTAATTTTTAATTAAACCAACAATGATTTGTAATTCCACAGACCAAAGAGCGCCTGTTGGAGCAGCGCCTCGGCCATTTATGGCAACTGTGGCAACTGGTCAATGAGGCTGTTGCTGCTGCTGCTGTTGTTGCTATTGCTGTTGTTGTTGATGCCCGGAAACAACTCATTATCCTAATTAAAACGTGCGCCATGCGCGCCTGTTGCCATATATGTCCAATGCACGCGATCTGGCAATGAGGCGAAGCTGCGACTGCGCATGCGAAATTAGACGCGATGTCTTTCATTCATACGCACCGTGGACAGAGATTGGTCCAAGCACCTGGAGCCATTCACTGCTCCCGGCCAGTTGGCCAGCTGTCCACCTGTCCAGTTGTCCGCAAAAACGGTTGAGGCGCGTCGTTCATTGTCATGCGTTGCATTACAAGATGCCAGCTGGCAACATGACCACATAGTTGCAGCAAGCAACTTGCGGCAGCAACAATTGCCTAGAAGTACGTCGCGTCTTCGCATTGTTGCGGCAACATTGCGGCTGCTCAAGCATGTTGCATACTGATCAATCAGCGGCATCTTTAGCCTCGCCACACACTCGAACATGAATGACTTTAACCATTTTTGGTCTACAGTTAAATGCTGATCGTATTTGTGTGTGTCTGTGTGTGTGTGTGTGTGTAGATGCAACATCTGCAACTGCAACGCAATTGCATTCGTAATGAGCCAACGCAATCAATGAAAACGCGAACACTCGACGGTGAGTTTATAAATTGTGCTGAAAAGTTTATAAATTATTTTCAATGTCGAACAAGCGCTCATAAATAAACAACAACAATAACAACAAAACAACAATAAGAGCAGCAAATTTTGATGGAAAACAAAATACTATTAATAGTTGCAACAAAACGGAGAATATCTCACAATTTCATAAGTATCTCAATCTTTGTACCACAGACAAAGGTGTTCTAGTCGTGCTTGCCTGACTAACGCATACTCTTTATCCAGCATTTTTATTCGCACCTAAACAATGAGCTTATGTGCTTCTTCTCCCCACACTATAAAAAGCTTTCGATTTTGAATTTGGCCCTAAAAGTAGAACTAAAATGTCTGTATTTTTGAGCTTAATATAAATTGTAATAATGGTGTTATATTTAAAATATAATGTAGACAGATAAAAGGGTATCCTGCACCCTGTTTGCTGCTTCAACAAATAAAAAACAATGTCTGTACATCAAAAATTGTGACAAGTTGCTATTTAATATTTTTCAATTTTCAAGGAAATTTACTTGGAATTTTTAAAGCTTATATATGGTTCTTATTAATAATAGAAATATCTATTCAAATTGTTTACCCAAATCTATTATGAGATTATTATACGATAGGCTATTTAAATTGTTTACCCAAATCTATTACAAGATTATTATACGATAGGCTAAATTCGACATTTAGTTAAGAAATTAACACTTTTTTTATTTTATTTATGGATTCAGTGTTGTGTCTTACTGATCATTCAAAAAATATCACGTAGATACAGGGTACATATAGCAGAGAAGAACGCTTGACCCGCGTCCACAAGCCACTTACTACATAAGTATCTCAATCCGTGCACCACCAACACCACCAGCACCATTACCACCACCAGCACCACCATCGCAAACAACAACAAAAGCTAATGCAAACAAACAAGTTGCAATTTTAGCAAATTGAATTTCAGTTGCGGTTTGCACTTAATTTGGCAATCGTTGCAATAATTTTGTTTACAATTTACGGCTACGAGTTCTATGTAAACTTTGATGCGTACTCAGATTTTTCCAGCTACCAAGTTGTCTTCTTCTTGTTCATCTTCTGCCTTTGTGGTTACGATCGGGCCAGAATTTATGGCGACAAGGTGACAGATTCTCAAACAATTTTATCATCTTGGCAACAGGCAGCAGTCAGGAGGGAATTGTGGCAACAATGTTTTCACCTCACTATTTTGAGTTCTGGCCAAAAGCGAAAATCGATCTGTTCTCGAATTTAATGGATATGCTTTTGAGATTTTGTTTGGATTTGTGCGAGTTTTGCATTTTATGCGTACCGCTGCATGCCCAATGCTCTGATATATGGCACTAAAGTTACTGGATCTATAGCATATGGACATTAGGCCTGGCCAACATGAATTCGAGGTGCATCGATAACTTACTTTATTGCCTGCAAACTTAATGCTTTGACAGATAATTGCAACAGCTTCCTGGGGAATTGAGGTCTGGAATGTGCATTAAATTAACAAAAAAAGAAAGAAAAATCAAATTACACTTATGTATTTATCTAATACATATATATTATACATATATATGTATATATTATACATGTATATATTATACATATGTATATATTATACATATATATGTATAATTAGGAAAAATAATTGAATAATAAATTATAAATATGAAGAGACGTCGATTTATATTGGATTTTTCAATTAAACTTATGTCTAGACAATCCATGAATCTTTAACCTTTATTAAAGATTGACTTTGAAAATATATTTAGATGTAGAATTAATATCAAAACCATATTCCTATCAACACTTCTTTCAAAATATTATGCTCTTTTACGAAACTTAATAAATTTACATTTACAACACTGAATGCATTTACAACATTTTTTTTATTATTGTTAAATACTAATATTAGTCTAAAACGCACTTTAATGATTTTACAAACACATGGCTGTGATCGATAAAATTGGAGGGCAATTAAATTAATAAACTAAAAATCGAGAATGCCACAGAAAAGCTGAAAGAGCCAAAGGCAACTACAAATTTATATATGCATATACATATCGGCAATAAATATTGGGCAACATTGATGTAAGTGGCGATTATTGCGCCATTTTAATTAGCTTATTGTACGATTACATTGAGATCCAATTTTATATATATATAACAGATACTTATATGTATATAGTAGGTAGTAACAGTGAATGCAACAACATTGAGCAGCATGTTTACGCTTGTGTGAAGATAATGTAAATTAATGTGTTTTGTGTGTTGGAAAGTTTGTGTAAACAACATTGCAACATTCTCGTTGAAATGATGATGATGAGAATGATCGTGTTGTTGCTGTTGTTGACGATGATGATGATGATGTGGCAGGCGCAGCTACTTAGCGCCACGCCCACAAATATTTATGAAATCATAAAATTTGATGTTTCCTTTGTGGCACTGCCTCGGCGAGTGTCCCCCCCCCCCCCCCCCCCCCCCCCCCCCCCCTCATCCCCACCCCCTTTGTGGCCGTTGTGTTAATGATGATTTTGATGTGCAGCCAACGGATTGGGCACAGGTCCCAGGCCATAACTGACTATCCTGAGCCCATTCAAATGGGCGATTACATAAAGTGCTGTCTGCCGTCGCGTTTGGAATATTCGAATTGTTTGTTTTATGCACGATTTGTTGTTGCCTTAACAACAATTGCCGTAAATAAATAGTGGCGAGTAGCTTGTGCGTGAGCTGCCCTCAGATCAAAGGCCTATCAATTAGCACCCGTTTCGATTATGTTGCATGCTGCACTCAGCCCAAATACCATTTGCCGCCAATTCACACCCAATTAGTAATAAATTTGAATGCTGCACGCTGCCAATTGCCGAATCACAATCATTACTCGAATCTGCATTGGCATCTAGTAGTATACACTGAACGAAAAAGTTTCTATTTAATTGAGATGGGCTTACAAACATTATAATCACAATTTTTTACTCTATTCAAAAAATAATAAATAATTATTTAAGTACTTTTAACAATAAAATGAAGTAAAGAGCTATTTTTTAAATATAGGAAATGAAATTGTGATCATTATAAAGTTATATATAAAATTCTGAAATTATTAATTATGTACTGTTTTTTTTATTGATATATCTCTTTTTATATTTTATACAAATTGCACTTAAAATATTATTTTATAATAATGTAAAATATTATGTTTTCTTTTCTGTATATTTTTATACATATACTATAAATCTCTTTAAAATTCATTATAGAAAAAAAGCTTTATTTCTTCAATTAAATTAAGATATTTGTTATTTTGAAGCTTCTCAAAATATAATTATTTAGATTCGAACATCTTTTAAAACTCCTCAGCGATCATTGGTGATTGATGTTAGATAGTTGTTGTTTTTTATTGATTTCGCTGAGTGTACTCGTGCAGTTACAGGCACTCGATTAGGCCCAACAGTTATGGCGGCCATTAAGTTTTATCGATGGCGCTACACGGCCAGCGATTTGATTTGTAACCACTTGAGCTGGGGGCCGCAGCTAAAATCCACCTTTGATATTTTCACACATACAACTTGGGAGAACTTGCTGCCGAAATAAAACTTAATTGCAATTGACTTTTAATGCACATGCGGGCTGCCCGCTGTGCTAATTTGAATTTAAACTGTTTCCCTAAGTGAATTGTGGCCACATGGCCAAAACGGAGCCGAGTGGCAACGACTTCAACATGGACTTCAAGCTAGGCAACCAGGAGCCACCCGCAGGCAAACAACATCCCCCGTCAATGGTACAATTACCAAGTGGCGCTAATAAAACGCATACAATTTTGTACTCTTTATATGGGATATTGATATTTGTTATAGGCCATATCGTTGGGTATTGGGTTACTCGATGGCTAAAACGCATAAATCAACGCATTACACGCATTGTCCAGCGGGCCAGTTCTAATGGCTGTTGTGGGCATAAACACATACAAAACCGTTTCAGACAGAACAATGCCAGTAACAACAACAACGACAACAACACGGACAGCATCAAATTACATGAAGATCAGAACTGGCCCGCAGACCAGGCTAACAAAACGTTTCAGTTTTTTTTTTCTCCAGGCAGGATCAGCTTTCACAAAACGCAACTTAGACTTTGAGTCCCCAGTTGCAGTCGTTGCGTCAGTCAGTCAATCAGTCAATCAGTCAGTCAGCCATTGAGGTACACACAATAATAACGTTTTAATTGAACAAAACCCAGTCGAACAACAATTGTTTAGCCTTCAACGTTGACTTTATCCTCATTCTCATTCTCATTCTCAAACTCAAACACAAACTGAGACCCAGTCTCGAAGAACCGATCCGCAGTTTTGCGGCTGCTTTGCTTCTTTTGTTCAGTTTATATACATTTGTATCTTTTTCTTCTTTTGCCTTCTTTTAAGTGACTCTGACTGTCACCTTTCCATCAAAGTGGCAGTGAAAGGCGCACGCAATGATGTCCACGTGCCAGGCGCATTGTTTCGCCAACTTCTGCTCCTGATAATTGATTAGCTGACAATATTGCCGAAAACTGCAACAGCACCAGATACGCACATCCATTATGGTAAAAGATACAGATACATTGAACAAAGCGAAAATGGATCAATGTGTAACTGTAGAAACTGTAGAAACGTAGACTTTAATTAGGTTCCATTGATGCACTCCAGCAGGTGGAATTATTTTCAGAAATCAGTCTGTTCAGCTGCTACAGCTGCAAAATGCGATCTTTAACATTTTATTGAGAATCTCAATAATACGATTAAAACTACCATTTTTATTGAGAAACTTGGTACGTGAAAAATATATAAGCTGCAAATGATATATATAATATAATACAATTCATTTAATAACAGTAACAGTAAATATGCAAAAAAAAATCAAAAAAACAAAAATGAAATACGCTAAAATAGCAAAAAATACAATTTTTTTATCAAAAAAATAAACTATTTGCAAAAATAAAAGCAAACAGAAATTGTAAACACATAATAACGAAGTTTTGTAATATTTTAAATGCTTTAAGCTTAAACAATGTAAAAGTTTTAAATTTTCGAAAACTAAGAATTGTTTTGCAAGTTGTAACTTCACAATTGATTTGAGAGTTGTTTTAAATATTTCTCAAATACTCCTATTGTTTAGATCAGATTCAAGTCGTCTCTCTTGTTTGCCTGATATTACTTCCTTCCTCTTCTTTATCATCTGCTGTTCCCACTCTGGCTCGAACCCATTTTTGAGCAATATCCTTGTCGCTTGTCAATCTCTCGTACTCGTCTGGACCATTACCAAGTCGCCCCCGTTGCGCTGGCATTGCGGAGCGCAACAAAAAGGATCACGATCAGGATCATTGTCCTGCTGTGCGCCCGGCCCGGCATGTGGCTGTGGTCACTGCACGAGAATTGTGTCAAGCAGTTTTCGCAGTGCTGCATTTTCCTTTTTCCCATTTTAAGCTATTCGAGTTTTGTTTTTTTTTTTTGCTAGAGCACTTGCTCGTCGGCCTGCCAAGGATTTTATAAATGACCCACGCGTCCCGAACGCAGTTGATAAATGAAGCTGCCACTGCGAGGCCGCCTGCAACTGATAATGGACTCTTTCAGTTGCCGCTGTTGTTGTTGTTGCTGTTGTTTTCTTGAGTTTGGGAGTGAAAGTAGCGCCGGCGCTCCGATCCGTGTGGGCCAAACAGGGCTGAGCAAATTTTGATGGTAACTGCAGATAGGCCAAGGGTACGAAAAATGTTTAATGAGAATTTAGCTTAGGCTGCAGTCCAAAAAATTCTGGTGGTCCAATACCACGTAAGGGCGTGAGATAAGCAACAAGAAAAAAACAGCAAAAAAAAGTCACATAGGCGCAGGTTAAGCGTAACCGACTAGACGTTACCCTGCAATTGCATAGCTTAAACCAAATATATAAATAAATAAATATAGCAAATTTATAACAGACTGGATAAGATTCGATAATAATGATAAACAGTATGACAAGGTACAAAATTTGATCTTGTATACTGAGTGCACAATTTTTTTTTTATTTTATGAAAACTATGAAATAATTCATAAATTTTTTTTTGTACAAATTTTGAGGTAATTTTTTTAAGTTTTAAGCTTAACAGGAATTGTTGGCATAAATTTGCACAGCTGAATTATACCCCATTGCTTTTCAATTTAACAATTGCTACAGGGTATTGAAAAACCCAGTGCGAAAGGTAATTAAAAGCCATTAAATTTGAGCGCCGGCAAAGTGAGACAGAAGAACGAAGACAGAAGAACCAGCAGATACCGAAGACGGCAGGCAAAGTATCTGTTTATCTGCCGAATGCAGTGAGAGTGGAGGAACACACAAGCACACACACACACTCACACACACACAACAAGTTGAAAAGAATAAGCAGCAGCAACAAAACGAGGAGGAGGAGCAGACACACACACACACACACACACACACACACACGCACACACACACAGGGCGTCTACGTGTTGACTGCGATTAACATACAAAAGGATCTCAGCGCGCGTTTTGGAGCCGCCTTCTACTTGTTCTGCCTCGGCTCGTTGTGCGCGCTCATCCGCCAATCGGGATGAATCACACCGCCAGCGAGCACCGCCGGCACCGCTGACATTACTGGCACCACTCGGCGGCGCAGCCACTACGTCGACATTCTGAATGCGCCGGCTTTTTTTCTACCCATCTTTCATTTTTCTTTACAACATATAATATATATTTTTTTTTGGCTTGTATTTTGTTTTTTGGGTTTCTCTTCCGGTTTGTGGGTTTTTGGTCATAGATCTGGCTTGGGAAATATGATGCTCGTTGAGGCCACAAAAGATGGCAACAGACGGCGTCAAGTGCAGGACAATGGACAACGTGCAGCGGCTACTTAAGCAGCCTTTGGCGCCAGTTAACAGAGCCCAGAGAAGGCACCAAAGCCAGAATGTCTGGCAACGCTTAAGTTGCCAGACGTCGCGACCATTAGCGTCGCCAGTGGACAATGGACAGTGGACAGTGGACAGTGGGCAGCTTTGCAGTTGAGCATATGTACAGAAAAACAAGTGAAAAGAAAAGATACACACAAGACCCAAGGCAGCAAAAGATTACAACAAGTGCGCACACACACACACACACCCTCTTAGTACCAGCATTTTTTTTTCGTGGCATGCACTGCACTAAATTCAACTGTGCATTTTAGTAGCTTGCAGTAATTTATGCTCTACTAATTAATTTATTATTTTGAATTTTTCTTAATTGATAAACATATTAATGTTTTTTATATAAAATATATAAATATAACTTACATAATTTTTAAATACAAAAATTATACAATAACATCAGTTTCTATAAGCCAATTTCTTAAAAATAATTAATAATATTTATAAATATAATATATTATATAATAACATCAGTTTCTTCAGGCAAATTTCATTAGGATTTCAAAAGTTCAAAAGTGTTTCAAAAACATACAATAGCTAAATAGATAATTTCAACATAATAATATATCTATTGTTATAACACAATATAAATATAAATACATAGAAAGACAATTTGAACATATTTCTTAATACACACTTTTTAAGCCTTTTTAACTGATTTATATCATTATATTTGCAAATAAGTCAACAATAATTATGGCAAATATATAATGAGGTTCGAACTTGGAACGCTATTTTTCTTTAAGCCTGATTCCTGGCCAAGTTAACTTTTGATATTAACTGTTTATTTAATTAAGTTGCGCTATTTTCTTATGGTATGTCAAAGAACAAAGCATAACAAGATTAAATTGTATATTATAAATATAGTTTTTGCAACTCTGGACTTTACGTTTGCTGTGCAAACGAGGAAAAAAAACTCAATACACAAGTGACTTTACGTTTAGTTCAAGGCAAAGGCAAAGGCAGCGGCGGCTCCACCTACCCATGGCCAAGTGGCCAGCGTCGATTTGGCTGGCCTGCAGCACCTGCTTGGCTAGCCAACAACAACAACAGCAATAACAAGGTCTTGGCAGTCACTTTGGCTTCGACTTCGACTTCGACTTCTACTTCGGGTAAGCGCCTGCGCGGGTGTGTCAAGTCATCTCCACAAACAGCGGACCAAGGCGCAAAGGCGGCTTGAAATGCATTTAACTGTTTGCATTGGTAGTAGTAGTGCTGCTGCTGTCCGTCTGTGTGTCTGTGTGTCTGTCTAACAGCGAGTGCGAGAGAGCCAGCGAGTGTCATTCTTATGGCCGCCCGTTGTCTCGGCCCTTCTTCTTTTTACCTCTTGCCAACCAATAAAATTATACTAATTCTTGACTTTTTGATTTCATTTTGTGTTTGTGCAATGCGCTTTGTTGTTGTTAAGGATTTCGTTACCTAAACACACATACACACACACAGACAGACTCAAGAGTGTGTTTACCGAACGCTCTTTTTAAAGAACGTCAGTTGTTGCCTCTCGCTCGCTCCTGGTCCGTAAGATCGGATCGCACGATCACGATCTGGCTGGGCCCTGGCTGGCTGGCTGGCTGCCAGCCCCAGGAATGCGTGCGCCGCGCAAGACGAGACAGTTTGGTTTTATACTTGGCTCATTGCGCGCGTCCAACTCCCCGAGCAAAAGAGTATTATTTCGTTCCTTCTTTTTTTTGTTTTGATTTGTTTTTATTAACTTTTGTTCGATGCTCACCTGTGCGGCTCATTGAAACGGAAGTGGGTCGACAGATTCAGTTAGTTGCAAGGCCCTAAAAAAAAACCAAGTAAGTAGCTAATAAAAACTTAGACTAAAAGCTAAATAAATAAAATAATATATTACAAAAAATTGTGAAATTAAATCATTTATATTCAACAAATTTAAAATAGAAGAATAATCATTTTTGTTGTGCAATTTTCTTCTTATTATAATTATAAATTATAATAAAAAAATAGTTAAAGCTTCAACCAAAAGCTAAATAAATAAAAATATATTTTGCAAAAATTTTAAAATGACAAAAATGTTACTTAAAATCTGTTGAATCTGCTTTAATATTTTATTTATATTCAACCATTTTAAACAAGAAAAATAAAAATTTGCTGAATGTATTTTCCATTTGATTTATATTTTTATATTTTTTATTTACAATTTTTTTAAGTTTGTGCAATTATGAATTTAAATTGGCTTTAAATTTCAAATTAAAATTTGCTGCTGAAATATGTACATCATTTCGCAAAGATCTCTATTGTTTGAGCCTTAAGACTTTTGAAAAGTTCGAAAATTTTTCATTTTCTTATAAGCCACCCCCTCAAGAAAAGCTCAACCGTAGCGCACAACTGCGCTCAACGAGCTGAAAAAAAGAACGACCAATTGACTCAATTAGTGCTGAGCGCATTTGTGTGCGTGTGCGTGTGTGTGTGTGTGCTTCTCATTCTCGTTTGTTTTTTACTCAATTATTGTTGCTTTGGCCGCACGAATGAGCGACTCAGTAGAAGCAAAACTGACGACGCGCTGGCTGCCAGTGGCAAAGGGAACTTCAGACGAGATGGATGCGTGATCATCATATAATGATGATCAACAACAACAGTTAAACTTTCAGCGAACAGCCAGAGCGAGAGCGAACAAAAGGCGAGAGAGCGCACACGCTAACTGCTAAGAGCTAAGAGCTAAGAGCATAAGCGCTTCGGTTTCACTCAGACGCGACGACGACGACGATAGCCGAACGGGCCGCAACGAATGCATTCGTTTGCTCGTATTTAGTTGGCGTTCGTGTGTGTTGTTACCTGTAACTCAATCAGGTAGAGGTAGACATGAAGGCGTTAGTCGTTCCACAGCGCTGATCGAGTTGAAAACCATTTGCTGGCCCGTTACGCCGATGCCAAGTGCCAAATGAGAAAAGTGAGCCCACAAATTTGGCGTAAAAATCCAACAAAAAAACTAAGCAAGGCCTCCCAATAAATGTATACAAATCAGATCAGACATAGATCGTGTGTGTTTAAAAAACGAGAAAAAAATATAAATAAAATAAACAGTATTTGTTGTGTGTGCGTGTGTGTGTGTGTGAGTGTGCTGGAATGTCAACTGACAAGTTGTAAAGGGAAACCCTGAAATAAAACAAAAATTTATATATGAAAATAAAAATCAATTTTAAAGCAAACTAAACAAAAGATACAGATGCAAATAAAATGTCTATGTAAAGTGCGCTCGGGATTTGCATAGCAACAACAACAACAAAAAGAAATCTTTTCAAATTAAACGTTTCGTGCGACTCACTTTGCATTTTTATTTATTTTTTTGGCATTTGGTTTGTTGTCACTTGGAAAATATGTGGATTACTGTGCCGTCAGCAGAAACTCCAACAACAACAACAACAACAGCAACAACAACAACAACAAAAACGACACGAGCCCGCTGCAAAAGCGAGCGCGTGAACAAATCGCAAATTGAATGTAAAATTTGAACAAACAACAAGAACAAGAAAGTGCCAATGCTTAAAGTATCTGACAGATACGTTTCTGGTGTGTCATGTGCCCTGACAGCAGCAACAGCAACAGCAAACACAACAACAACAACAGCAACAACAGCAACAACAACAGCACACAATCAGTGCCAGCGGCTGCGAGTGCGCCTTGAATGCGGCAATAAAATTTTTAACAAGAACTTCATCTATTTCATATACAATTATCGCAAGCGAAAAACGCAGCGACAAAAACTGAGATTGATCGCATATTTATCAGATATTTACGCAAGCGTGATTTAGTTTCTGTGAACGTTGCAACGTGCACAAGCTGCCGCACGGTAGCCGTTTGCCACTCAAAGCAGCTGTAAATTGTGCAAATATATCTAAAGTGAAACCAAAGCAACAACAACAATAGTGGAGATAAGCCCCCTTTGGAAAGTAAACGTCATAAATTCATAAAGTGTCATCAAGACTTGGATGTGTTTAGAACGTTGCTGCGAGGCAATCCATCAAAATACACGGCTTACCAATTAATAACTAAAGAAATAAAAAAGGAAATAGAAAGAAAACACAAAAAAGAAAAACTATAAACACACGCAAGTCTAAATACCGAGATACGACAACATAGGAAACTTTATAAGACTGAGGTGAGTTCTTTATAATATCGCCTATCTAAGTGTGTGTGTGTGTGTGTGTGTGTGTGTGTGTGTGTGTGTGTGTGTGTGTGTGTGTGTGTGTGTGTGTGTGTGTGAACTTAAGCAGTCTCACCTGCAACTAAGCTTATGTAAATTGTATATCAAAAAAATATATGTAAGAAATACATTTCAAAAATGTGAGAACCGCACACACACACACACACACTATACCACAAGAAATGCCAGAAGGAAAAAAAAACAGAGACAAACAAATAAAAAATTCCAAACCACCGATTCTGATCCAATGCCAATATGCATAATCACTGGCTTCAATTTGATACGATATCATTTTCGATGTGTTTCATTTGCGTTTGAATTGGAAAAAGGGCAAAACAATTATTTTTTTTTTATTTTGGATGGTTCTTACATAAATCTACGACGGGTCAAATGCGCATTTGGAATGCAGTTGGCAACTTAAAAAAATAATTACTTTATAAACGTGCACAAAAATAACATGACCTATGTAAAATCTTAAAAGTTCATACAATTGATTTGTAGAAGAAAGCCCGAAAATTCTTCTAGGCTAAAAATATTTGTTGTATTTAGTTAAGCAGTTAAATTTTGTATTTTTTATTGATTGATATTTATTGATCAAAAGATCAAATGCATTAATTGAATGTATACTTACCTCAAATAAATTAATGTGTTTTAAAGACCTGTTTCTATATGTCTTGAACCTAAAAAGTTCAAGCCCAAATCTTTAGGCACTATTAATTGTTAAATTTTTAAACTGTTTAAAATTTATTGCTTTGATAAAATTTGCTAGTCACAATTAATAGTTAATTTTATAAACTGTTTTAAATTCGCTCTCTTTCTTTGAATTGTGTAACTTCAAAAAAATAGGGGCGTGATTTTTCTTATAACATTTTCATAATATAATTGAAGTCAAGAATTCACCCGCTTCAGAATTTCGATCAAAATATTTTCACGCATCCGAGTGCCGAGGTATTATATGATATATCATAATCGTTGCAGAGTTGCGCAGGATTCTGGGAAAGGACATTGTTGGCTCACAATAAAGTACCGTTCATATAGGGCAGGGTGTGCGAGTGTCGGCTTCGGCACAAAGCCACAAAGGATGTCAATGTCCTGGCACATAAATTACAAACTACATAATATGAATTGTATTCGTATTAGTTGCCTCACCTAGTGCCATTTTATCTGTGTATCTATGTATCTTTGTATCTTTGTGGTCTTGAGTGCGTGCTGCGTGTGAGTTTGTTGTGCGCCTTTCTCTCAGGTGTATGTGTGTGTGTGTGTTCTTGTGTGTGTGCCAGCGTATTCTGCTGACTGTGTGTGACCCACATCATGAGGGCAGTATCTAGTCTACTATATCATCTATTGCCCAACCGGAATGAAAATGTGTCAATTTGCGCAAGAAATTTGCGTTTGCATTTTGCGTTGGCCACAGAACAAAAAAATAATAATAAAATAAATGTAACTTGAACTTTGGGCTAGAGCTTGGATTTTTTTTTATAGAACCTCTGGCAGGAAGGGTGAGGCAATGTTTGAATGATAAGACGCTTGGAAATTCCAAATAGCGTCGGGCATTCAGTTTTTTTTTTCGTTGGGCGCAAGGGGAAACCCCCGGAAACGTGCAATGGGCGTCAGGTAGTCCTTGCCTGAAGCCTGTCTATAAAATGCAAAAGCAACCAATTTCTGGGAACATATTAAAAACAAACAACAAATTATGAAAATTTCATAAAACAGTTGATAATCGAAAAAATATATTCTCCAAAAAAAAATCCCATAAACCTTAACCAAATGCATAATTATGAAAATTTTCATTCACCCTCGGAATATGCCAGGTCTGTTGTTTGGGAAAAATGTTCATTCGACCTTATCTGAGGCGATAGATCTATGCTCACTTGACGCAGAGAAAACCCCCGTCGCTGTCACCCGGCCCCGGACCCGTCTCCGGCACCGTCTCCGGCCCTGAACACCGGCACCCCCCAGCGTGTGCCATATTTTTTTCGATTTATTCCCAAAAAATTTGAAATTCCTTTGCGCCTAGCGCCTGGTCATATAACAAATATATACTTTTTTTTAGTACTAGATAAGATTTTAATCTTTATGTGAAAAACAACATGTAATTTGTTGTGCCGTGTGTGTGTGTGTGTGTGAGTGTGTGTCGCACGTAGACCTGCTTAAGGTGCCTGCTTTGGGCTCATCTTGAGATAGCATCTCACAAATTTATTGCCTATAAACGAATAGAAAAAAATTATATAGAATACTTTTAATAATTTTCATAAATTTTCCTCAATTCAGATAAAAGCAGTCAGAATTTTAGTTTGTTTTTCTTTTTAGAAAATGCCGCCTGTGTATAAATCAAAAGCGTGAAGTTCGGCGATAAGTTCGTCTTACACGTGAATTATTGAAACGAAAATCAAATGAGAAATCAGTGAACAAAAAAAAGAAATGATGACGGCCTGGGTGTTTGCTTCTCTAATTTCTTCTCGCTCTCGCTAAGCCAGCTAAATGGCATATTATTGAACCCCACTTGGCTCTAACTGTATCTGTATCTGTATCTGTATCTATATATCTGTATTTGCATTTGTATTTATTTTGTATTGAATTTCTAAACGTAGACACAAATCACCGCTGCATACCACAGATCGTGTGTCAGCGCCGAAAAAGGTGCAATGTCCGCGATTGCAACACCAGAGAAGAGTCAAATTGAGCTGAGCGCAAAAGCTGAGCCGAGCTCAGTTGAGCCAAATTGGGTGGTTGGGTGGTTGGGCGGCGGGAGGCATGTTTTGGTGGGCCCAGCCAATGAGCCGCAGCTCATTTACTTTTTTCTTTAAATTTTTTCATTTTTTTTGTGGTGTTACTGCTGGCTGGCAGGACGCACCTTTCGCCGGCAATAAAACTTGGGTCAAAATGGGCCAGGCGCTTAAGGAAGCTGCTACCTGGCCGACGCAGGCGACACTCACGCTCAAAACTCGCTCACGCGCAGCCCGCTGCCTCGGCTGCGCTCAGAGAGTGAGAGAGCGAACGCAGACGCAGACGCAAACGCATTTGTGCTGTGTATGGTTATCTCGCTCTGGCGCACGCGCATGCCCAGCCAATGTTGCTTGAGTGAGA
Organism: Drosophila micromelanica; assembly: GCA_004143825.1. Lineage (NCBI taxonomy): Eukaryota > Metazoa > Arthropoda > Insecta > Diptera > Drosophilidae > Drosophila > Drosophila micromelanica. The sequence continues at coordinate 149,305 of SCDY01000076.1, read as the reverse complement.
ACGTGCGTGCTCATTGAGCGTAAAACGCAAGCTGAGCGCTCATCGAGTGCAAATACTGAATACGACTAAACGTAGCGACTGCGTCGGCGACAGCGACGTCAGCGTCGGCGTCAGCGTCGGCGTCGCTTTAACCCTATCGACAAATGCTAAACAATTTCCTATGTTTTTGTATCGTTTCAGAGTTGCAAGCGACCATGCGCGCATGGCTTCTACTCCTCGCAGTGCTGGCGACTTTTCAAACGATCGTTCAAGTTGCTAGCACCGAGGATATATCAACGAGATTTATCGCAGCGATAGCGCCAACAACAACAACAGCAACAAAGGCCATAATAAATACTAAAACAACTACAGCATTAGCTAAAGCATTTAAGCCATTTAACGAGTTAGTACTCAACCACAACAACAACAACAGCAGTGATAGTGATATTAACAACAACAACAACAACAAAAACAACACGAAAAGCAAAATCAAAAACAAACATAGTAAAAGTGCCGCTTTAAAACAGTTTAACGAAGTGCATAAAACAAGAACAGACCAATTAGAAAATTCCAAAAATTCCAAAAATAAGCATAATAAATTAACTAATAATAAACATACAAATAATCAAACAAGAACAGCTAACAAAATGGCTATCAAGGAGCACACCGCCATTGCGAACGTGTTTGCCGTGGAGCCACACCAACAACAACAACAACAACAACAACAACAGCAACAGCAACAAACTCCCGCCCTTGCATCCGCACCCGCCCCCATACCCACACCCGCTTCCGCCTCAAACACGTTTAGTGTAACGGATTCGAATACGAATACGAATTCGGATACGGTATTGGGGGAGTTCGAGGTGCCGGGCATTGCGGACGCGATCATCGCTGAGGATGAGCCCGCCACGTACAGCAGCAAGGAGATCATCAAGGACAAAGTGAAGCCAGATCCATCAACTCTAGTCGAAATCGAAAACAGTCTCCTGTCGCTGTTCAACATGAAGCGGCCACCGAAAATCGATAGATCGAAAATCATAATACCGGAGGCAATGAAGAAGCTATACGCCCAAATAATGGGCCAAGAAATTGATTCCGTGAATATACCCAAACCGGGACTATTGACTAAATCAGCGAACACTGTGAGAAGTTTTACACATAAAGGTGAGTGGACATTACTAAATTTAACTATATATAATCTAAATAATATATGGATCGAAAGAAAATATCTTCTGAATTTGGGGGTACTTTAAATAAGGATAAAGTAGAAACGTTTATTAAGATACGAATACTTAAAAATAGTCTTTAACTATATTAAAGATTTAGTGTCGTATTTGAATTTATACGCTTTAAATTCTGAAATATATATAAACAACTTTTATTTAAAACTGAAAAGTTGTCAATCATTTAAAATTTAAAGTAATATTATTTTCATAAAACAAAATATTTGAATCGGGCTCATATTCAACACAGTTTCACTTGAGAGAAGCATTTCTAATACTATATATTATTTGTATTTATAAACTATATAATACAAATTTTAATGACAGATATTTAATCTTAACTAAAAGAACATAGTAGCCAATATGAATCAGGCTAACAAAAAAATTAGAATTGAGGCATTCTAAACATGATTTCTTTAACAAAATCGAAAGTATTATTAACCACATAAAAATGATTGCTTTATAAATTTATAATAAGAAGACATTAAGTACATAGATTAAAAATAAGGTAAATGCAAAATATAATATTTGAATTATTGCAAATTAATAGTTTTGGGTATTAAAAAACATTTTTGGAAATATATACTTATTTATGAAAAAATTTTCAATATACTTAATTAAAATTATTAAATTAAACTTCAAATATATCAACACAATAAGTATTATATATAGATAGATCGATTCAATTTTTTTTTAATTTTATTTATTGTTTGGCAAAACTTTGATATTAGAAAATGAAGAAAATCAGCCCATTATATTAAACACGCTTTTAGGCTCAATCTGTTTTAAGTGCTGTCACCTGATTTTGCACCTGCTTGCCCCGTGTGGCAGTTGCACATTCGCCTCCCGCTCCCGCTCTCCCGAACCATTTAGGCAACGCTCACAAAACGCGAATGAAGAGCAATCCAGGATTTTCCCCTGAAATTCTAGTTCATCTAAGCGATTTGCATACCTGCAACTGCGACACCATATAATCACATACATATATCTGTCTGTCTGTCTGCCTGTCTATATGCGCTATGAGAAGAGATATCAGCATCATTCACGCAAGCGCTGTGAAATCACGCGGAAATTCCGCAGCTTCAAATGAAAGGACACAGGCAAAAAGGACGCCGGCACAGGCACACAGACAAAAACGCACGTACACTGTGTCCTTTTACCTGTGACGCCGTACTCTTAACCCAAATGTGACCTTGAAATTTTTCTACGGAATTACACCCGGAACGTTTAGCGCATGCGCCAAATGGCTTTTATATTGTGTTTGTAAAAATAACAATTATTATTAAAGCGTATTTCGCATTATTTTCCACAGGATTAGAGGGATGAACAATAAAGCAGTTAGGCCAGATACACACACACACACACACACACACATACTTATATATATGTGGATAGTTAGAGAGTTGATCAGGTAGCACTGCCAAGTGTCTAAAGCCAAGTGTCTAAGCCGAGCCGCATTCGAGTTCGTCTCGGTCTCGGTCTCGGTCTCGATCTCGTTTTCGATCTCGTACGCAGTCTCAGTTTTGGGCTTCGTCCTGGTCCTTGTTCGGCGTCTGCATTTCCCTGCTGCGGCTCAGAGAATTTACGAGTGGCTTCTTTGTTCGGCATACTTGAGATCTGTTGGTCTGTTGGTGGTTGCCGATTCAAATTAAGATTTCGCTAAGGCGCACCTTTGTTGCACCTTTGCACCTTGCGGCTCGAACCCTGCGTGTGGGTGGGTCAGGTCTTTTGCGCAGGCGCCAGTCGTAAAACTCGGCCCGACAAAGTCCGAGCCCGAGCGGACCAGCCGATCAACTGGAACGTGTGATTTTCGGCTCGATTTTTATTTCCTTTTTTTCACAAATGGTATAAATGTGAAGGACAGCTACAAGGATATATATTATATTGTTATTTTGCAATTTTTTTATTTTTGAGACTTGAATGTTTGAATTTATTTATAAAATGTTACAAATTTTCATCTGCTCTATATAATATATCTCCCACAGCTTTTGAGCTAGAGTAACCAAATTTGGGACAAAATATACTTATACTTATAAGTGATTTTAAAAAAGTTTCTGAATATATCAATTACTACAACTATTATATTTATAATATATATTTTTTTTATTATTATATTTATTTAAAGAAAGAATGTAACTTATTTCATATTTATTATTTTATAAATATTATTTTATAAAAAATATATATATTTTCTAAATTTCTTTACTAAAGCTTCTCTCCATTTTACTTAATTGTGTATCTTGCAGATAGTAAAATCGACGATAGATTTCCACATCATCATCGGTTTCGGCTGCACTTCGACGTGAAGAGCATACCCGCCGAGGAGAAGCTGAAGGCTGCCGAGCTGCAGTTGACGCGGGAGGCGCTCAGCGTTAGCCAATCGGTGAACCGGACCCGCTACCAGGTGCTCGTCTACGACATAACGCGGGTGGGCGTGCGGGGTCACAGGGAGCCGAGCTATTTGCTGCTCGACACGAAGACAGTGCGTCTGAATAGCACCGAAACGGTGAGTCTGGACGTGCAACCGGCCGTGGATCGGTGGCTGGCTACACCGCACAAGAACTACGGCCTGCTGGTGGAGGTGCGCACGATGCGCTCACTGAAACCGGCGCCGCATCATCATGTGCGCTTGCGCCGCAGCGCGGACGAAGCGCACGAGGATTGGCAGCACAAGCAGCCGCTGCTGTTCACCTACACGGACGATGGCCGGCACAAGTCGCGCTCGATACGCGACGTCAGCGGCAGGGAGGGGGGCGGCAATGGTAATGCGAATGGCGGTCGCAATCGACGCCATCAGAAGAAGCCGCGTCGCAAAAAGGAGGAGAACTGCCGACGGCATTCGCTCTATGTGGACTTCCAGGATGTCGGCTGGAGCGATTGGATTGTGGCGCCGCCGGGCTACGATGCGTACTATTGCCACGGCAAGTGCCCGTTCCCGCTGGTCGATCATCTCAATTCCACAAACCATGCGGTTGTGCAAACCTTAGTCAATAATCTCAATCCAGGGAAGGTACCAAAGCCGTGCTGTGTCCCCACACAGCTGGAGGGCATATCGATGCTCTATCTCAATGACCAAAGGACAGTTGTGCTCAAGAACTATCAGGACATGACAGTTGTTGGCTGTGGTTGTCGATAGACAGCATGACCGAGAGAGAGAGAGAAAGTGAGCGAGAGAGCGATAGAGAGAGAGAGAGCATCAAATGCTGTTTGGTTCCAAGCCGTCAATGCTTTAAACACAACGCAAACAAAATGGACTGAATATTTGAATTTTAAGTGTAAATCGTAGACTTTAATTGTATGTAGAGCGAAATGCAGCCACGCCCCCCAACACCCCCGCCCGCCCGCACACACCGCTCCCACCCCCCCGACGACAAAAAGAAGCCGCCGCCGCCGCGCCTCTGTCACTTTCCACAGCCAGGCTTTGGAAATGTTGCACAGAGCCCCGTGTTGAGACGCCGAGACAACAAAACTGTAAATAGCCGCAACACGTCCCGAGCGACCTGCACCACCCACCCAACCACCCACAATCCGACGCCTCCTGCAGCCATAGTTAGCAGTCAACAAAATATGCCATAGACCGTACTTTGAGATACTTTTGTATCTTTTGCAGCTCGCACTGCTAAAATTGAACAAATTGTATAAAAGCTAATGCTAAGCTATATATAAATATATATACACATATATGTATATATATTACTGGTGAAAAGCGCAAAGCTTTTCCCACAGCCTAATTGTTAATAATTGAAGAAAACACCTGTAAAAACGAATAAAGAAACCATATGCAAAAAAGGAAGGAAAGTAAATGAACTTGAAATTATGTAGCTCCTAACTACAACAATTTATATAACATAAATATGCATTAAAATATATACTGCGTATGTAACCCTCTTGTATATGTACTAAAATTAAATACTTAGCCCACACACACACACATAGACAACGGTATTCAAAGTCGTTTCCCCAAACCTAAATGTTACTGTATAAAATCAAATCTTAACTAAACCTAAATTTAAATTAAAAACTACAACTAAATTAAATTCTAAAACCAGAAAAATGAAAAAACTATCGTTTATTGTTATGCGTTTTAAGCTAAACTCGAATATATTACCCGTATGTTAAATATTATATATATATATAAATATATATATATATATATATACATATAATAATAATATATATATATTTATATTAATGTAGTATTTAGTGTTAAACGTTAAGAAGCGCAGCATGTTGAGAAATAATTAGTGAAAAATTATGAAAGGAACTAAAAAAAAAGAAAACTATAAACAAAAAAAAAATTTATATATACTTGCATATATATGAACTCGAAAAGCAAATATCGAATCGTAATTGCGCCTGAAGTTGCAGAGCGCGCCATGTATTTTGTAATTTTCTTATACATTTTATTATTTTATTTATTTAAAAAACAAAAATATTTTTGATGAACGATGAGCAAATGCTGATGATGATGGTGATCATGACGAAGAAAGTTGAAAAAAATATAAAAGAAAAAATTGTATTAAAAAACAAAAACAATTTAATCGTTGTGTTTTTATTCACCAAATAAATTAAACATGAAAGTGGCCGATACAATGTCAACAGACACAACGCGAGTAACGGTAAGTAGCCTTAAGTGGTGCCGAAATTCCCCCCTCGTCATGTGCCTTCGATAGCTCAGTTGGTAGAGCGGTGGACTGTAGCGGTCAAACATTCAACGTAGATATCCATAGGTCGCTGGTTCAAATCCGGCTCGAAGGATTTTTTTTTCGATTTGTGTTTTTGTTATTTTTATTTATTTTTAAATAGATTGACAGTAAATATGAGCTGCCTGCACGCTATTTGAGCTTTTAAAACTTATTTATAGATACCAAAAACGATAAAAATAAAAAATTTTATATAAAAATGCCTATTTTAAATGGATTGTTTATTATATAAATATATAATATACTTTTGTTGTTTTTACATGAACATATATATTTGTATTGATGTCACAACTTACCCATCAGTTAATAAATTTATTTTAAAAACATTAACAAAAATTCTTAAAAAAAATCAAAGTTACGACTTTCAACCTTAAAAGTTTTTAATACCCGAGTAGGAAATTATTGGAATTACAAAGATCTTTTTTATATTCTTAAGCGTGCTATCAATTAATTGTAAAATTATTTAAATAAATGCCACGAACACATTGCACACATGTAATAATTATTTCTGATTTTGCTGGTAATAATAAATAAATAAATAAAAAAAAAAATTACCACGATCCTTCGAGCCGGATTTGAACCAGCGACCTATGGATGTCTACACAATTCCGTATCTTTCTACAGTCCACCGCTCTACCAACTGAGCTATCGAAGGTCTATATATGGTGCTGTCCAAAATGAGTTTATAAGTTACTGAAAAAATAAATCCATTGCCAAATAAAAAAAAATATAGAGATCGTATTAAACAAAAGCGAATGCAAATGCTTATCAAAGCATAAAAACGGCCCGCAGCAATGGGAACTACGTGTTGAGTGCTGCTGGTGATAAGATGACAGCAAGTGCGAGCGTACTCAATTGTGCATAAGAGAGACCAGCAAAAAATGATTATAAATAAATGTCAATAAAAAAATCCAACATACGTACATATACATAAAAAACGCAACGCGTGTCAGTTAACCATAAGCACTTGGTAACAAATGTGCTCGAATCTCTCTATGGAAAGAGCGAACACAGGCGTAGACAATACCTCAACAAGTAAATTGTTGGGGGATTCAATTACATTTACTTTCCAAGCAAAAACTTTCTTGATTATAATTTTTCGCGAGAACACTTATCAATGAAATTGTTAATAATGTTGCTAATGAAATAAAAAATAAGTTATTTTTGTTTTAAAAGATTTTATTGAAAAAAAAATTAAATATAAGTTGGATTTGCAAAATATATTTTGTTAATAAAATAAGAATCCAACCATTTTTTTTTACATATTTGCAATAATTTGAAATTGCAATAAATGAATTCTTATTCATTATTTTTTGGATATTTTCCCTAACTCAAAAAAGCTCATTTCGAAAATTCAAAAATGTAAATATAGAAATGTGCGAGTAAAAATAGGTACCGTTACTTTTAAAGCTCATGCACAGTGCACATGCACGCTGAGGCCTTCTTAGCTCAAAGCTCAATGTAAGCAAAAAAGCTTCTTTTAGTTGAAAGCGCACGAATACATGCACATAAATGTAAACACAAAGGAAAATAGCAAAAATTGATTTAAATCAATCAAAAAATGAGCTAAATATGATGTAACTATATACAATTAATCAGAGCAATTGTTTTGCATATGCTGATAAGACGGAGGATTGCCCCAGACTCGCAATAAATGTTTGTTTTTTTTGTCACATAAATCAACTATTTATAGAATCTCACGAACACACACACACGCACACACACAGTGTGAAGTTAGACTGGGAAATATAGCTAGGGACTCGAGTCCGAGTGAGTCATGCGGGGATTTTATTCTGTTTTATTTACTTTTTTTACTTTTTATCAACAGTCGGTAAATTAATTTATCCAGGCCTGGTTGTGCACTACAAAGTCAATTTTTGGCTCAATTAAATGACTCATCAGGCGGCAAAAGATGCTGAGAAACAGAAACCAGCCACACACGCAACAGCAACAAAAAGAGGAAGAGGAAGAAGGAGCGGTAGAGACAGCCTGCAAAAGAATCATTTATTGCTAAAAAAAGAAAAAATAAAGACAAATACTTAGTACAAATTTTGTCAATAATCTGTTGGAAATTTTCTTGGAATTTGGCAATTTTTGTAGATTTTGTCAGGGCGATAAGCCGCCCACATACCAGAGGAAAACCAAGGATTCATTCAATCATAGCAGGAAATTGATACCAACATCAGAGAGGGCACACCGAAATAAGTGTAGAAGATGGTCGAGCTGCGATAAGGCCGGGAAAAACTATTTGAGTCATTCTTAAAAATTATGAACATTTGTTGTAAAATACCTGAGCAAATTACTGGACGATGCTAGCCCGCACCGCGGGGCCCATTCCATCCCTCGGCAGTTCCGAAGGGGCAATCATTTTCTTATCTAACAAGACAGTTTGGGCAATCGATCCAAAACAGTTTTTAGGTCTCATACCTTACTCAATGGATCACACAAATTGCCGCACGGCGCTTACCTCTCAGCTCTCTCTGTGTGTGTGTGTGTTTTTTTGTCGGTAATTATCCGTAAGCTGTCAGTTTTTTCGCTCCGCTTGCTGCCCTTAACTCTAACCTTAGAGCCATATATAAACTATACACTACAAAAAAAAAAAAAAAAAATCGAGAAAATTTGTACTAAATTTTTCATAAATAACTATTTCGAAATTCAAAATTTAGTATAAATTAAATAACCTTATAGTTATTAGGCCATATATAAAATATACACTAAAAAAAAAACGAGAACATATTTAATGAATTTTTCATAATTAAATATTTCTAGTATAAATTAAAATTTGTAGTGAATATTTCTTAATTAAACATTTTTAGTATAAATTAAATAACCTTAGGGTTATTGGCCATATATAAAATATACACTTAAAAAAAAAGAAAAACATTGGTAATGAATGTTTCATAATTAAATTTTTCTAAATTCAAAATTTAATATAAATTAAATATTACAAATGCTTTCATGTTTGTCAAATTTTGTACTTAATTTGTATATTGGTTTCTTGAGCTTTTCTTTAAGTGGATTTCTATATACGGATATATAGTGTACATATATAGATTAACTGATATTGCCGCTTGCTGCTTGTTGGGTTTTTTTTGTTTTATGACTTGCTGCCTTTTTGTTTTTTCTGTTTTTGGCATCCTAATTGGTTTGTTAAGTATCTGGGCCCTGCTCTATGCTCGAACCTCGAACCTCGAACCTCGTGTGTGTGCCCCGGTCTCCGCTTATCGGCAAACACTTTGCGAGGCGCCGCCGCTGCGGTAGTTTGTGTGTTCTAGGCCAGGCCAAGAAGCCAAGTGCGTGGCCACCTGCCTCTGATAAGGCAGCGCTAAGCTAAAGATTCGTATTTTGTTTTTGTTTTCTTTCTGTCTGAAGCGCGCGCGCTTGCCGCATGATTCACTTGTTGGCCACAGGCGAAGACACAAGGCACAAGCGCAGCCTGTTGCAAGTTGACGCCGGGCGTTGGATGAGTCACGTTGGCCATTTGCGCATCGGGTTTCTCCTAGGTGGCCCCGTTAATTGTCGCCTTGATACCACGCATCGCACTTTGTTTACTTCTAAGCGCCGCTGTGTTTGATACTACTCGAAAAAACAATCCAAATGCAAAAGCAACAACAACACCAACTACATCGAAAGCAACAAAAACGAAAACGTTTACAGCTGTCGCTGCAGAAAGTGCGCCTCTGCTTGCTCGCACTAGTTAGCTCTCTCTCTCTCTCTCTCTCTCTCTCTCTCTCTCACACGCACACTGACAGTTATGCCCATAGTAGCAGCTTTCGCTCAAGAGCACAGCAAAACGTTACTCACTCAATGAGAACTCAACATGCTCACTTCGGTCGCTTATGTATGTGTTTTGGCACACAAAGTGTATCGACCTTCGATAGCTCAGTTGGTAGAGCGGTGGACTGTAGTGTGAAATACGACTGTGTAGACATCCATAGGTCGCTGGTTCAAATCCGGCTCGAAGGATCTCAATTTTTTTGTTGTTTTTTATTTTTTTAATTTAGTTAAACATCTTAAAAATATAGTACATTTAAATTTGGTGCAATTTTGCGGGATTTTTTTTATTTTTATTTTTTTTTTATTAAAAAACCAAACTATATACTGCAAATGTTCTTACGAAATAAGTTTAAGCATGTAAATAAATTTCCATGATTGCGTCGTGTTGAAATTTAAGTTTATTGATTGGAAGCAAAGGTCAAAATGATGGATTATCAAATAAAAAACATTTCCATAGAAAAAAGATGTAAAGATGCCTACAAATATTTTGAAAGTTAATTGAATTGAAGGGGTGTATTAAATACAGACAGACAATGTAATACAAATCAAACAAATTTTATATATTTCTATAAAGTAGTAGAATCGTTTTCGTTATATTATCAAATTATATTAAAAATTATTTCTAGTAGTTACAAACAGTTAACATTAAAATATTTCTTACAGTATGTATGAGGGATTAAATCGTAAGATTTAAAAAAGTACAATTAATGTAAAGAAGTCAACTGAGTGAATTTGCTTCAATAATTGCATTTAATATTGATTTCTTTAAAGCAAAAAAAAAAAGACATTTAGGCTAGCTAAATTTGCATGGGCTGCTTACAGCAAAACGGCCGACATTGAGGCAAGCCGCTGCCTCCTCCCCCCCTGCCTGGCGTACTGCACTGGCAACAAAGGCAACAAAATGTCTGTCAAAAGTTGCAGACGCCCTGCCGCTGTTGTTGCCGCTGCCACTGTGGCTCCTGCTTTTTGCCGGCTGATGGCCGCTGACTGGTGGCTGCTTCTGCTTCTGCTGCTGCTTTTGCTCCCAAACAGATGCTATCAATACATCATTTGCCTTTGTGCTGCTGTCACAAATTCATTCACCTGTTCTCGGGCCACGACTTTATCATCATCCGCAGCAGCTTCAGGTTCAGCCGCAGTCGCAGCCGGCCAGACAATTATATTGCGTTGATCTCCAATTAGGCTGTCGAAACTCCATTTACACTGCAACAGGCGACCCGTAAAATATGAGGCTTTGCCTGTGCCTTTCATATGCGTCCGTATAACAAAAACACAACAAGAACAAGAAAAATAAAAGACGACTCTTGCTGTGCTCCGGCAAGTTGCAAGTCATCATCAGATCTCCAGCTCCTCTCAGGGAACATCATCATCATCAACAACATCGGCAAGTTAAGTAAATACAAATATGAATGAATTGCTGCTGCTGCTGGATGTGAATGTGAATGTAAATGTGAATATGAATGTGAAGATCTGGATCTTGGCGAATCATCGGCATTGTCCGATTTCCACATTGGGAGCTGGATAGCTCACCAGTTGGAGTGTCCCGGGGCACACAGCTTGAGTGCACACTGTACCCCCGGGCCGGGCCGGGCTTGTCCAACAGTTGCAGTTTTTTCTTTAGTTTATTTTTATTATCTTTATATTGTTATTTTTACCTTTTGTCTCGGTTTCGGTTGTTCGCTTTCAACAACTGTTTTACGAAAACCAATTCATGTAATTTGCTGATCGAGCGCCCTATCAAAAAAGCATAAGCCAGAGCGCCAAGTATACATATATGGTAAGTGGTATAGAAGCCCTAGGCATGCCTCGAATGCCTTCGCTTTAATTAGTTCAGCACTCGTCGTTAGATATTCCCGCCGCCACAGGCATTTCATTGGCATTTGCATGACAATCCAAAGATCCAAGCCAGAACTGGATAGAACTTAATACCCTCAACTCTGTTAGACAAAAACAACATTATTGAAATGCCAGGTATATTGAGGCTGCACTAACACTCTATTTTTAATAAAGTAATTTTTATAAATTGAAATTAATTATAAAAAATTATTATTATTAATTATAAAAAATCAGTAAAAAATATTGATTTTATTTCTTTCATTTGTTTTAATTTTAGAATATACCAGTTTGAAAATTGTATTTGTAAAATATATATATGAAGATACTTGTTGTATTCTTTGTCTAATTAATTAATTTGTCTAATTCTATTCTTTGTCTTGGCTGCCTTTTATAAAAATTTTATATTATTTTTATTTTAAATAGCTAATTATGTATAAACTCCCATCATATGCTTTTAGTTAGAGTATCAACAATATATTGAATTTTTAGTACACAATATGTACGTGCATTTAAATGGGGCGCCACACACACAAACACACGTGTGTACATGCCACCAGGCTGTGGCATCAAGCCAGGCGAACGCCGCGTCGCTTTGTCTGCTTCAGCAACAGCCGCCAGTTTTGCTTTCGCCAGAGACTTGCAGCTGGAAAAATAATATTTAAAAAAAAAGGAAATCTTATTAAAGCGTAACTAAATGCCACGGATTAATGTCTAACTGGCCGCCCAACAGGTGGTGCGCAAATGTCAGTTAAACGAGCTGCCTGACAGGGGCCTAGGCCAGGAGCATGGGCAGCCTGGCGGACCCCACAGGAGCCCAGCTTATGCATTAGCATATAAGCTGCCTCGTCTAATGAGACAACGTTGCAGCAGCAGCAGCAGCAGCATCTGATGATGCAGCAGCAGCCAAACGGAAGCGAATGGGGAACAGCAGAAAAAACGAGCAGCACTCGAATGTTAATTTAATAAAATCGATACAAAAACAAAACAATTAATCAGCATTACAACAACTACACTACAAAAGCAACAAAAAAGTCACTTGAGATCGTTTGCAATTAAGATTTGTCTACGCTGCAATTACTAATTGATAATCGCATTCAATGCTGATTGGAGAGGGATTATGGGGCTCGTCTTTCAGATAGAATATGTTGATTTACCCTTATTAATCGTAGCAAATACTTTGTATGCAGTAATGATACTTAAAAATACACTGTTATTATAAACAAGTGAGAAGACTGAAATAAAATTGATCTGCATATGGTATTTATGAACCGAATGAGTCCAAGATCACCTTTCTAGCTTTTGTAGTCTCTGAAATCAACGCGTTTATACAGACAGACAGATGGACAGACAGACAGACATACGGACATAGCTAAATCGTGTCGGATAGTGATGCTGATTAAGAATATATTCACTTTATTTGCACAAAACCATAATACCATGTTTTACCCATTTTCAATGGGTTCATGGTATAAAAATGATATAGCTATAAATATATTCAATCAACAAATAGTTTATAATAAATTATATAATATATTTATATAAATAAATAGTTAAATTAGGCTTATATTTTAAAAATAATTCAATACAGGAATAGTCTATTAACTTTAAAATTACCATTATTATTCTAAAACAATGCATACCAATAAAAATTTTGATTTTTTGTTATGACAATTTTTCGTATGAATTTTGTTTTCACGAAAAAACTCCCACTAGTTAACTAAAAAATGCGCAACGATTTGGTTCACTGTATTAATAAGTTTTATTTACATTATAAGGTATTTGGTTATTGTAAAATTTCCCTTGTTGCGTTTGTATTGAATAAACAAAATAGTTTTTCATATGCGTAATTAAGAATGCAACTTCGGTTGCTAAAGCAGCGTAGGCCCCTCTCCATCTACCTCGCTGCAATTAATAAACTAAAGACTGAATTTAAAATTAAAAATTGACACAAGTTAACTTGGCTTGTGTGTGTGTGTGTGTGACTGGGTGGGGGGCTCTGGGTGTTAGTTTGATTTATCATTTGCTAATTGAAAAATTATACTGCCCGTGCATTTGTCAGGCGGTTAGTTAAGATCTTGTCACATACGACTACTGGCGAGAGTGATAGATGGTGGGGGAGGGGGAAGGGGAGGGGGTGGTGGCGTTGGAGTGGCTGACAGTGCCAATTTATTGAATGATCGGGCGCAAGTGCTTGGCAACTTGTAAATGATACAACTCTGGAATTTTTTCCTAGGAATTTTGATTGAGTTGAATAAACAATTGACGTTCAATGATTTTTTGCGTATTTAATATGTAAACGAATTGTGTAAGTACTGGGCGCTAAAAATAGCTCGGAGAATGCGAAAACCAAATGTGAATGCGACTGCGCTGGCGATTCGCGAGCGCCTTTCGCAAATAAAGCAATGCAAACAAACGAAAGACTTAGGCAGCGAACTCGCACAGCTCACACACAACAACAACGGCAACAGCAACAACAATAACAACCGCTCATTGTTTGGCCAACGAAAATTTATAAGCTACCAGGCAAATCAATGCACATAAATAAACAAAATGTGACGTTGAGCGAAAGACAAGCACTTGAAGTATTTTAATTGTCTAAATGCCAGCGCTGATGATCGGCACCGATCGCCGATCTACCGTTCTACCGATCTACCCATCTCCGGTTCTCCCGATTGCCCCAACTTTGACAACAGCAACAACAACAACGACAACAACAACAGCAGCAGCAACAGCAGCAATAACAATTGCACCTCATCATTTGCACTCTACAGCAAATTTTAAAAACATTTTCGTTTTACTGCAAACTCAAAAAATAATTCAAAAATTGCTCAACAAAATAATGTGTATATATAAGGTGTCGAATTTTTGATTTCTTTTTGAATATATGTTAATATTAAAAAAAAATGCTGATCAATTTTATTTACGGTTATCATATTAGATGCTGATTCCTTAAAAAATTTTTGAAAGCGTCAGATATCTATGAAAAAGTAAATTTATGTTATATTTGCTTTTAGAGCGCTGTTAACATAACATACATCTATTGTTAACAGCTGGTTAACATTTTTTTTTAAATTTTAGTGAAAGTTTTGTGAGTTCTAAGCCCAAAAGTTATATAAATATTTGAAATAGTATAATTAAAATGTAGTTTTGGATATTTACTATTTATTATTTTTATTAATTTATTGTGATCTTTATCGATCCAAAACTGCTGTCGCTTAGTGTTATTGAGAACTGTTGCAAGGCTGAGTTGGAGACGGAGTTGGTTCAGCACTGAGAACTGAGAGAAACTGGAGGAGAACTGGCGGCTGTGGAGCTGCAGTCGCTTGCGCCTACGACAATTTATGTGTTGGCTTGAAATTTCTCACAGAAAACAAAGGAAATTCCAGGCGATTGAGGAATGTTTAAGGCGAGTAGCGTGGCAAGCAGCGAGCTGGAGTCCTCGACGTTCACATTCGGATTGGGCCGCCGTTGCTGACATTTTGCATTTCGTGCAACGCATTCCTTGGGGCGCTGCTGGGCGCATGCGTACCACACACCAAGGAGGAGGCGACGACGACGACGACGACGACGACGATGGCGATGGCGACGCAGACATCGACTGTTGCCCATGCATTGACACTGATGAGCCGGCAAACACTGGGACGGTAATGTTGTGTGTTTTGCCAGGGGCTCTCTCTGTGCCGCGTTGCCTGCATCTGGCAGTCAAGGTGGTCACCCCAAATGCAACACGCAACAGCAACCAAAACAACAGCAACAGCAACAACAGCAACAACAACAACTGCGGCGTGATTGTTATGGCTGCGTTGCCAGTTGCCAGTCGCCTTGTTCCCCAGTTGCATTGTAAATTCGTAAAACAATAAAGAAATAAATTACTTTCGGCCCCAGTGCAAGTCCAACTTCAACTTCAGCTCAAACTGGCCAAGTCCAAGCTCAAGAACTCTTGTACTTGCGCTCGTGTGAGCCAGGAACAGGGACGGACAGTTGGACTGTGCTCTCTGGTGGGACAGTGGGACAGACAATAGCACAAAGAACACGACAAAGCGTTGAAATCGTCGTGCCTTTTGTCTGCCCCGGCAACCAAAATGGCCGTCAGTTGGCTCAATTCAGCTGGGCCAGCCAACGCGGCAACTGCAACCGCAACACTTACAACGACAGCAACCACAACAAAATATAAAAAAAAACAAAACAAAAAAGAAATATCCCAACGTGTACCTCCTACAATTCTGTGGCTCCAACATAATGTCTGACATGAACTTTGCGCGCTGCCTGAAATTGCAATTTTAATGCAATTCGTGAGCCGCAACCGGCCAGCCAATCGTTCAAGTCCAAGTACAATTGGACCACCCCGGCTGCAAATGCAACTGCGACTCCAACTCCAGCTCCAGCTGCAGCTTCAGCTCTGCGACTCCGATTGCCATAGGGGCTGCCGGCTGGGGCTGGCCAAGGAGTTACAAAGGAGGCACACAAAAACAACAGAGGAAAATATATGAAAACACCCGCGCAGCAGGCAGATGATACAAGCCAACATAACTAGCCAAGTGGGCGGTTCGAAAAGTATTGATTCCAATCAAATCCAAAAATTAGAAAATTAAATTAAATATATGAATTTGAGTAAATATCATATTTATAGTACTAGTAACACTAATCAAATAATAATAATAATTACTGTTAGCTGTATGGAAAATTAATTCAAATATCAAAGTAAAGGGAATTCTAAAATATAATAATAATATTACCATAACTCAATTATACTCATACTCTAGCTCAAGTTGTTAGAGCATTGAAGCAAAATTTTATAATATAAATTTCTGACTTAATGTAATTTAAATTTATTAAAAACAGTTAAATTAAACATTATTCTATTTGAACGGCTAATATTTAGTTAATTTCGAATATCTTAAATATTTTTTTTATGTTATTTTATTATTATTATTTCTATTTTAAATTCAATAAATATTTTTAAATATTTTTTAAGATGTGCTGTAGAAAATGTATTCCGCCTGTGTTATAAACAATTTGAAACTTAGCTTAAGCTTTATACGAAAATATATAATACAATTTAATAAAATATATTTCGACTAGCTTTAGTTTCTATTTCTTGTATTGTAACATAAAGCATAAATATTTTCCGCTTTGCTTTGTAATTATGATCATAGTTGAATCGAATATTTTCATTTAAAGCAATCTCTATAATTATTGATAAATCGCAGCAATTTAATAATAATAACAAAATTAATAGATGAGTACAAGTCCGACAAGACTGCTTTATAATTGCCAACACAGAGCTCGATTATAGCTGATCATCATAATTTTAATAGACACACACACACACACACACATACACATTTATATATATATATATGTATGTGTAAAGACAATATCTGCTCGATCGTACCTCGTGTACATCTTTATATGCTGCTTTGCTTGAGGCGAGCAGAAAAACATTTGGCGTTGCCAACATGTCTGCCATGACAAAAGCCAAAGCCAAGCTCGATTCTCAATTCTTCAGTTCAGTCTTCACTGTTGAGTCTCGAGTCTCCAGTCTCGAATCTCCGTGTCTGGGCTATCGAGTTGAGCTGTGGAGAGGCTGACAATGAGACTCTCGTGAAATGCCAAAATGTCTAGCTGCGAATGCTACACAGACAGCAGCCAAAAAAAAAAAACACACATAAAAATAACAAAAATACACAAATAAAATTCAAACAAAAAACTCAACACAATGATTTTAATAATGAACTGTAGTTTTTTTGGGTAATTTTTTCTTTATTTTTTTTGTGTGTGCCTTGCCGCGAGGGTTTAATCTAGATAAACAGACAAGCCACAAAAAAGTGCTTCAACATGAGCCAAAGCGGGGCTAAAAACTCGTTGTTGTTGCTGTTGTTGTTGTTTTAAGACATCGTGTGTTGTTCATTTAGCCCGACACGCCCCCTACCCCTAGCGCCTCAGCCCCTGTTAGCGACCACCGGGCGACAGCTCAATACATTTTGCGCATTTAATGGAATTCAATTCAATTCTTATCGTGCTGCAAATTATTGTTATTAATTATTTGAAAATGAGCGCGGACTATCGGAGAGAGGGGGGAACTGGTAGGCGGGGAAGAGAACGGAGGCAACAACAATTGCTCAAGGGCTGGGAGCGACACGCTGTCTGTGACTGACTGCGATCTTTCGAGCTGCTTGATTGAAGCATAAATAATTTCATTATTATTATTTATTAGTTGTTGTTGTTGTTGTTGCTGCTGCTGCTGTACGGGGCGCACCTTTAGCAAATTAGAAATCGCCGCATTCGCGTTGATTGCGGATTAGCCCCCAACTTGAATGATGACTGACTGACAGACGGACTGACGGCGACTGACGTTAACTGAACTCGCATTGAACTTCAAATCGACGTTAATATTTCATCAGCTTTTTACTCGTCCGTCTGTCCGCAAGAACACAATTTTTTTTGTCACTATCGAAGCTAGAGAATCTTGGTATATAGACCCGTGTTGGATAAAGTATTACGATTCATATTAAGAAACTCCATAGCTTTGTCAAAACTGAACTGATTTTCATGTTCGATGGCATTTTGGTCATGAATTGGTTTCTAGATTTATTCTACATTTAAAATTTAGTAGTATTTACAAATACAATTTTATTGAATTTTTTGGTCAAAATATTATGTGCTCCCCCTTACCCATTTTCAAAATAAATATTTTTTTCAAAATTTATATTTGCAAAGTTTTATATTTTTAATCGATTTTATTTGTCACAATTAGCAGAAAAAACAACATTACAAGCAATTCTAAAAGGGTAAAATTTTCGGTCAAAATTCTTGCCAAAATTATCAAAAATGTTTACATGTAAAGCCCTCTGATAGATCCCATATTACAAACTCCTTTGTCAAAAGTTAACCGATTATCATTTTTAATGGCATTTTTGTCATGATTTGGCTTGATTCTGCAATACAAAATATATGCATTATTAAAAAAGCATGCACCCCTTTAATTTCTTATTTTCTTATTTCAAACCTTCCAAACTTTACCAAAACTAAATCGGTATTCATAATCGGATGCCATTTTGAACATGGTTAAAAGTCTAAATTGATTCTGGATTTAAATTGTATGCATTATTTAAAATATTTTTTTTTTTTTAATTTTTCTGTTACATAAAAATGTTAATGTAGGTTAAAGCTTTTTAATTAGATTCGACATGTGTTTTTAAATTTAATTGAGCTTGGAACGAATGTAATTTGCTTAGTCGGCTTTTTCTATTCTAATAAATTAAATAATCTTTGTTGTTTTCAATTTAATAATATTCCAATATTCAAACAAAGAAAGTGTATTTATGCGTGAAAACAGAGAAACAATCAAGTACAGCAAAGTCGCAGCAAGAGTATATTGGTTTCGTTGCCCTCAAAACAGTTTCTTTGCTTGTTAATATAATCTTTAGATTTTGTTCGCCTCTTTATTTTATTTTATTTTGTTTTATTTCTGTAAGCTCAAAATAACAATGTGAGCTATTCATGGTGCGACGTTGTCAGCTTTTTGACATTTGCGCCACGGCGTGCCAAAAAGTAGCGAAGCGTGTGGCAATCGGAGATCTCAGATCTCAGAGATCTCGGATCACAGATCTCGGTTGTCGGTTGTCGGTTGTCGGTTGTTGCTGGCAGTTAGTTGTTAGTTTGGTGGCTAAATACAAATTGAAAGAGCCAACAGAGGCAACCGTTTACAGGATGAGGTTGAGCGGTTCAAGATGAAGATGAAGTGATCGCACACAGCACAGCGGGCTGATCATAATGATCATTCATCATATGCGTAGTGGGGGGAATTGTGCTCAGTTTTCATTGGGCATTGCGTGCCCAACAAATAACAAATAAAAATGTCTGTTTCTCGACCTCATGACAGGCAGAAATGCCATAAAATGTGTTGTACGAAATACGAAAATGATCTTCACATGCATTTTAATGATTTGTAATGGCTGTCAGTTACTTCTAAACCTGATGTTGTCTGATCAGTGTGCGATATTCAATCTCAAGAGCCGATCAAGTGACCAATATTGAGGCGAATTTTGTTTAAGAACGCTTTTTAAGCGAATAATCTCAAGTATTTGCTTTCCTGAAGTGCTTTTTATTGTTTTTTTTTATAATTTTCACAAAAACAAATTTTTAATCGGTCTTAAATACGGCTAAATGTTCAAGCTAATATAGAGTATACATCACTAAATTAAGACATAAAGATAAAGTGATTTTAAGTTTTTATGTAATTGTAATGCTACTTTTTCATTATTTTGTGCATACTAATATTAAATGTTCTAGAAATATATTTTTACAATACACTTTCGTTCACTTTCCATTTTTATTTAACCCAAATAAAGTTGATGGCTTAAATCTTCGGGCTTTCAACGATCAGCTTAACAAATCAATACGTAATGCCCGATTCGTGTTGATTTCCGTGTGTGTGTGGTCCACATCCCGACCACAAATGCTAATCAGCCCGTCAGCCACACACACGCACACACACACACACACACACACACACACAATTTATGCGGCTTATTAGCGCGTCGCAAATATTTTCGCAGCAAACAAATTAGTTCCACTTAGGCGGCAGGTCTTTCATGAAACCCAATTGGCAAAATTATTTCATCAAATATGAAGACTGACAAAAACGATAAAACCGAAACGTTGTTAGCTCTGCCTTTTTGCTGGCCAACACCCAAAGTGTCTATGCGCACACCTTGACTATGCGGCAAAAACCAAAAAAAAATAAAACAAAAAAAAAAATTAAACAAAAAAAATCCAAAAACCGAAACCAAAAACGAACCCAAGCCGAAACGAGACATAAAATAAAAAATCATATAAAAAATCGTTAATAAATTTCACATACACAGTGAATAGCGGAGGAGGTGAAGGTGGCGGCGGCGAGGGAGGAGCAACAGCTGCTGCCGCAGACGACGGACCGTTGGGACGGTCACAGCTGCAGCCGAGCTGAGGGAGCTAACCTTTTATGTGGCCTGGGCTTGGGCCTGGACTTGGGTATGCCAAGCGAGATAATCTAAAGTAAAACTCGTGGAGCATAAATAAAAAAGAAATTACTTAATTTCTTAATAATGTTGTGTGTGGTTGTTGCTGCTGTTGTTGCTGTTGTTGTTGCTGTTGTTTCTGTTTCTGTTTGCCAATGGCTTGTTTCGACAACTTTTTTATAATCCTTTTAGGCCCCGCGGCTGCTGCTGCTGCTGCCACCGCTGCACTGTGAGAAATGCAGCAATGCTTCATCAATCGTTGTTGTTGTTGTTGTAGTCGGCCTGTGCGGGCCTTTGCATTCTGTTGAAATGAAATCTTTATTTCCTTTCGTGACTATAATTAATAATTTTCGGTTTGCTTGTTTTTGTTTTCGGTTCGGTTTGCTCTGTGTGTGTGTGTGTGTGTGTGTACATGTGTGTGAGAGTGTGTGGCTAGTAGAGTTCGTTCAAGGAGCAGCAGCAGCAGGAGCAGCCGACTCGCAACTGGCCACTGATCACACCACACACGCTGCAAGCTAATTATGACAATCAATCCGATGATGATGTTGCGGTTGTTGATGATGATGATGTTGGTGATGTGGCCGAGCTAAATGCGCTGCCTTCTGCCTTATCACAAAACGTACAAATACAAACAAAACAAAAAAAATTATAATAAAATAAATAAGAGTGCTCTAGTCGATGCTGCCCGACTGTGAGTTACCCTGTATATAGCTAAAAGCTGCCTTAACAGCTTCCGTTTTCCTTTTTTTCTCAATCAACTGATTTTAATTTATACAAACTTAACATAGGGTCGTGATCGATATTTATCGATATTATGTATTCAAAGAGATCTATAGGTTTTTTAACATCTCCAACATAACCTTTTCTTACACATTTGCACTGGGCACACAAAAGAACAGCAAAATAACAACAACAAAATGTTTTATGC
Source organism: Drosophila micromelanica (assembly GCA_004143825.1). Classification (NCBI taxonomy): domain Eukaryota; kingdom Metazoa; phylum Arthropoda; class Insecta; order Diptera; family Drosophilidae; genus Drosophila; species Drosophila micromelanica. Next base: position 127,857 of record SCDY01000076.1, on the reverse strand, counting down.
CTGAAAATTGTTGGTTGTTCTCTGTTGTTATTGTTATGTTGCTGTTGTTGTTGTTGCGGTTGATGGTGTTGTTATTGCCTGTTCGTTTTTTTTGCCGCTTTTTGCATGGTGGCCAACATGTCTCCCGTGGTTTGTTTTGGCCTTTTCGGACTTTTGGGTGGTTACTGGCATTAATACTGCCTTAACTCTCTCTGTCTCTCTCGCTCTCATTTCTTACGGTTGAGTGTGTGTGTGTCTGTGGCATAAAGCAAATGCCCGCGTAGTAAATCATTTCCTAATTAGCGGGCAGTCGAAGCTTTTGAAATGCTGCCACAGCCGCCACAAGGCGGCTTGCAACGCGAGCTGGAACTGAAAACTGAGGTTTTGGGTTTGGCTCTGACGTTGACTTTGGGCCTGGGCCTAAGCCTGGGCCTGAGCATGGGGCAAGGTTTCTGCGCTGTGGCACGCCATGGCAATTGGGTGGGCAGGTACCGCTAATTTGAATATAATTGCAGACCTATTTGCATGTGGGAAGAGCCCTTAAATAAAAATACACAATAAACGCTGTGTCTGTGCAGCGCATTCTCGCATAGTTCTGGCCTCCAGAAGGAATGTGGCCTAAGGGCCAGCTGCAGCTGCTATTATTAAGCACTGTTATTTTTAATTTAATTAGCTTTGTTAAATGTGTGTAAATAAAAATAAATTGGTAAAATTTTAACTGAAACAATTCAATTTATAATAATATAAAAAAAATGTTTCGGATTCAGATGTATGAGTGATTTATTTAATAAAAAAAATAATTACCAAAAAGTATTTAGTTAATAATAAAGTAACTTATAAATAACATTTTAAGATACATTATGCTTAAAATGTTCGTAACTTACCATTTAGAATAAGTTGTAAGTTTAAGTTGTAACAAATTATAATTTTAGATGTCTTTATTGATTATTTTATTCTATTCGTTAGCTTTATTCATAATCTTATGCAGATTTTTTTAATAATAAATTCCAGAAATTTCAATTACATTTTTTTCGCAATCGAAATAGCTTGCGATTTAATTACTAATTTAATCAAATTATTCCCAATCGAAATTTAAAAAGCAAGTCCTTCCAAGTTTCTGTCTTAACCTTTTTTCATTGTTTTGTTATTAAAGAATAAATATAGTATTTAATCGTATTTTATTTTGATATAGTATTATTATAGTATTATATATATATCTCAAAATATTTTATTATTTTATTTGTGCTTAAAGCTTCTTTAGCTAAAGCCTAGAAAATGCCTTGGCTTATAAAAATATTCAGTTATTGCTATAACTTGTTGTAAGTATTAAAAAGAATTTCCGCTAACCGATTGCCACAGGACAAGGTCAGCAAGAAGAAGCGCGCTGCGACAGCAAGTTTAATACACGATATCAAGACAATATATGGCACAGCTCGTTTCGTCCCGTGTTCGTGTTTAACAGTTGAGCTGGGCCCACGCTGCGTATGCGCATTGCGAGATTGGCAGCTTAATTAACGAAAGTCTGCGTTGCGACTGCCTGTTGATGTTAAAAATTAAGTGCAAATGGGCAATTAAGTGAGTAATTTATGAAACAAAATTTACAGCAGTTAACGGCTTATGGGCAAGGATCATTCGACCGGTTAAACAAATTGAGTGCGCCCCCATCGGCAATATATGTATATATAGGTATATAAATTTGTTTGTATATTTACAATCGAATAATCGAGTATTCGAGTATCCGTTTTAAGTGCGTGCGTATTTCTGTATTCTTTTGCATTGTATTAACTCATAAATTCGAAGTTCGTTAAGAATGTCGAAATAATAAATGCCGCTGCCACATTAAGCCCCCAACAAACAGCAACAAAAACAGGAACAACAACAACTACTGCGAGCCATCAACAAAACAATGAACAATCGATTAAACACAAAAAGCAACAGCAGCCAACAGCAGAACAAAGACAAAAACGCCGACAAAATGCCGAAGAGCTCAACGCATCCCATTGGACAACAGATGCAGCTAAAACAGCAACAACAACAACAACAACAACAGCAACAGCAACAACAGTTGCAGTAACAAAAGCTCCACACCAAGCGAAAATGAAAATTTATTAAAAATCAACACAGAGTGATATGCAAGAAACCAGTAAGAACAACATATAAGAAAATAAGCCCAACTTGAAGATGCCCAGTAAGTACTACAGGAATTTAAATGAGAGAAATATATAAATATCTAAAAATATTTATTTGTAATTAATAAAAAATATATGAAAATAAATAGAGAAAAAAATTGATATAAATTATTTGCAATTTTTTTGAAGTAAAAAAATAATAAATAAATAAATATTCACCTTTATTGTATATACAAGCTACAGCTACTTTAATATATTTTGTTACATTTTCTGCTTATTCATACAACTCATCATTTAATTATACAGGGTATCAACAGTCACCAGCAGACACAAAAGGGCATTGCAATTTGTAGCGCAGAGTCCATTAACATAAAGTAAGGGAAATGGCCGAGCGACAATGTCGCTGTGGAAGTAGTTGGCAGTCAGTCGCCCCAACACACACACACACACACCAGGCACACTAAACAGCACGCACCACACACTACACACACTACACACACCACACAGCACATTCTACACCAGGGAGAGATGGATGCAGTGCAGCAAGTGGCAAACTGAGGCCAACGCGGGCCAATTTTATGTGGAATTTATTAAGAGATGGGCTAACAAAACAATTTATGCCTTTTTAATGGCTTATTAGCCATTATTAGTCGCGCTTATCGCGCCCGTCTTCAAAACACACACACACACACACAGGGTCTCTGGCTCAGTGTCAATTTCAGTCGCCTCTGCTGCCAGCTGCGTCCTCGAACTTGGCCAGTGCTCAAATTTCAGCAACGAGTGCGGCTGCTGCTGTTGTTGTTGTTGTTTTTTTGTTGTTTCTGTTGTTGTTGTCGTTGACAAAAATGAAAAATTATCGTAATAAATTAAATTTGCTATCGCAACGCATTAATTCTGGTCACAAAACCAACAACAACAACAAGAACAACCAAAACCAATGAAAGGAATTTCTGTTCTGAGTGTTTGTTCATTTTTGTTCTCTTTTGAGTTTTAGCTATTTTTTTCTTCTTCTGTTTCTTTTTTGTTTTTGTTTTAGAAACCGTTGAAAGTGAAGCTTAGCGGGGCTTAGTGACAGTTGTTGTTGCTGCTGTTAATGATGATGACATACAAAAGACTTAGGCAGCGAACTTGGTGGTTGGTAAGCTTCTACGTAGAAGTAAATGCACAACTTAAAATTCTTGCTTAAAAAAGGAATTTTTAAATATGATTTTCTTAAACTACTTCCGTTAGTGAACTCGTTGGATATGGCTGGCCGGAGCCAATTAGTCTGGCATCAACAACACTTATTGGAATCTCTGCACATTTGTTTTATGTACGCATATACTGAAAATAGGCAAACTAAATCGGTTGGGTCCGTCGGATGATCGGATCGATTGTTGGCAACGGCTGGTGCCAGTTTGGCTGTTTTGTCAGAGCGCACAAACGATATGAAACCTGTATGGAATTTTTGACAAATGTTTAACATGCGACAGCTGTTTACCCAATAAATCCATTAGCTGTATAAACAACCACAGCAGCAGCCGCAGCAGCACCAATAAATTGTACTATTGACAAAACAATGTGGTTTTGGGTGTGACAATAATCACTAATTGTGGCTTTTAATTTATCATTAGCAAAAAGTGCGAAAGTGCCAAAGAAAACAACACAAAATACCAAAAATGACATCAAGCGAATTAGCTGAGTACATTTTTATAGCAATAATTATTCAAGTTATATTTAGTAAATTGATTCATCATGAAAATGTATATATATCATTTGAACTGTAAGCGAACCGAGCAGACAGCGCAGCGCCAGCTTGGTTGGCTACGTTGGCAACAGTTGCCAAAGCAAAAGACTGAGGCAACAAACGTGAAACAACGGTCCAGCCACACGCTCAAAAAACTCTGGCACATTTCACTGATAAGCCAAATGTGAATGTTGTGTGTGTGTGTGTGTGTGTGTGTTGGTGTGTGTTGGTGTGTGTGTGTTGGTGTAGCGAAGCGTAGCTGCATCTTATCTGGCCAATCAATCTTTGTTGTTTGTTTAAACACGTTTCATAAAAATTAATTTTTTTATTTATTAAGCAAAAGCATTTTATGGCGTGCTGTGAACAGAGCCAAACTCGAAAGAGTCGAAGCCCAAGTCCCAGTCGCAGTCCGTCCCGGTCCCAGATGACATGTGTGTGCTCAGAGAGAAACACCTGCTGCGATGGCCGGCCAATGTTTTCTCTCAAGCTTCAGGCCACTCAATGCTGCTTAGCGCATTGTTATTGTTCTTGCGCTGTTGCGTTATTATCATATGATATCATCACCCGAAATTCCTCGCTCGCAAATAAATCCAACAACTAAATGAATTTCAAATTCTTCTGCCCAACATCCCGCTGCTTTGTTTGCAGAGCGTCAGCAGCGGCATCATAAAATATTAATTAATTAGTTAAGACTCGGTTAGAAAGCGTGCTTCAACACACACACACACATTCACTTTGACAGGGAGCTTGATAATCGCTTTGATAGTAAAATTAGATAAGCTTGACCATCAATTTCTATTGTATTTGCTTAACAAATCCAATCAAGTTCAAGTTTATGGCTATCTCCATCTCGCTCTGGCTTTAACTTGGTCACAGTGTTGCGCTCTCGCTCTCACTAACATTGTCGCTGAGCATTTGCTTTTGAAGTTGAAGAAGTTGTTAAAGTTCATTTGTTGTACTGGAAACGATGAGAAAATCATCGAAAAAAGAATTCAGTGTGATTTGTGCGATAAGCAATTTTATTTTTATGGCATGATTTAATTTAATTTCTTATGTGCTCACATTTAGCTCATTAGGTTATAATTAATTATGACATGATCCAAAGCTCAAATAATTTTTTTGAATATCGGGCAAATTGATAAAATCCTATTAGAATCCAATTTATTTATTTAAGTAAAGTTTTATAACAATACTATTATTAACAATACACTTTGGAAAATAGTTAAATATTTTATACAATATTTTACTTAATAATTGTTGTCAATCTATTGGTTAAGCACATTTCTGAGTTGTACTACATGGCGTATGAGCAATAAGGAAATAAGACGTTGACGACGCCCACGCGTTGCCATTTAAAGTGCACAACAGAAATGCATAAGATTTTATAAGCTCGCTTGGGCACTAAATCAATGAGCAACAATTATTGGTAATGTGTGATGTTAAATAAAATGCTAAATATACGAGTATTGCTTAGACATATACGAACTCATAGTCGCATACGCGCACTCGCACTCGCACTCAAATTCGTAGTCGTACTCGTACTTGGACCTGTTCCTATTAAGATTTGCGTGCCGCGTTTTATAGCGTGCACGTTTTAGTAATATGTCAAAATCAAAATACGCGCGCGCCTCGCTGCATTTGCAATTAGTCAACGTCAACGTCAAAGTCAGCGTTAACGTTAATAACAATAACAACAATAACAGCTACAAATAATTCGCAATGCAGTCGCAAATTAATTGGCTAACAAATTACAAAACAATTAGAAGGCATTCCTCAAATGGCAGCTAGCCCCCCACACAAAAAACAACTACCAAAGATGCGCCCAGGTATTTCAACTATGCAATTGAGATGCAGTTGAATTTATGAACGAGACGTCGACGCTTCAAATTCTCTATATGCATAGACTTTAGTTGTTTACAACTAAAAACCAGACGCAAGTTTTCTTTAACTTAAAACAAAACAAAAAAAACCCCCTAATAACATCTAAAAAGCTATTTCAATTTGCAAAAATAAATGCAAATCTATTTGAGAAAAAAATTAAAAGAAGACTTAAGCTGAGGCAAGTCTAGTAAGTATACAAAACAGCTATAAAAAATTATTTGACCATTATTTTTAACTCAAAAAAATGTTTTTAAAGCGACAAGTTTCAAATTACATTACCTGGCCTGTAAAAGTTTGCATATAATTTCTTTGATTTATTTGCGGGAAGTTCAATACAACAAATTAATCATACAAGATTTATATACTTTTAATATCGTAAATATTTCCGATTATACATTATTCAAATGATTAATAAACCAAAAAAAAAATATTTAATTATATTTAATTGTATAGCAGATTTATGACTTTTGACTTGTTCCCCTCAATTTTTTATTCATTTTAAGTATATCATATCAATTATTTAAGCATTATGCAAACTGCATGATATAGTTAATGTGCCTTTCATTGCAGAATATTTTGTAGCGGCAATTGCCGACAATATTTTGATTTTGTAAACAATTTTTATTTGACAGAGGCTATTTCAATTGCCTCAAAGTATGCAAAAGGCAAAGGCGCCGGCATTTTCGGTTAACTCGCACAAACGTTGCCCATTTGATGGCCCCCGAAATGGCTAAGACCGTGCGAGACACTTGGCCAAACTGGTTGCACAGTTAGCTCACCTTGGTGGTCTGTTGTTAGCAATTGTTGGCTCACGATTTTATAGCTAACACAGATCGCGTAGAGAGCTTTTCAAGTGCCGGCTGCTGGCGTGGAAATATTTCAAATACTTTTCTAATAGCCGCTTGCATGAATGAATTGTTTTTTGTTGTTTTTCATTATGGCCCGGTCAAGCAATTGGGCTGTAAAAATGCATTTCATGCCATAAGTGATTAGAGCAGCTAAAGCACATAGGTAATTTAGCTGGAAGAGGGGCCATAATTATTCATGAATTTTTTCAATAAGTATATTTAAGCATCGTTAGCCAAGTAACATTATTTTCATTATAATTTATGCATAAGATATTTAAGTTTAACGTGGACTTGACATGATCTGTAGATTAACAAGCAGATAAATTTATTTAAATGCCATATTTCATGTTAAATGGGGAAGAGTTTTTTTTTCATATAAATCAAAATTGTCGGAAGTAAATTAAATGGCGAAATATAGGCGAAATATTTAATTATAGGCAAGTTAAACTTATTCAATATATGGGTTAAATAAGCTTAAATGAAACCACAGAAAAACTTTTTTGTAATCTACAGTGTCGAATAATTTGAATGGCAATAGAGTTTGTAAATTGCAACAATTTTGTAGTGGTTTGATATTTATATTAAATTATTAAAACTAGTCAGAATCACACAGATTTAATTTACAGCTAAGCGACAAATATATTATAAGTAATATATCTGGGTATCTTAATATACAATATTTTATTATCATATTACATTTATATTTTCTGTATATATCAAATCTAAAAAAAAAATCACAAACGGATTACTTCATTGAGGGTGTGTCTTAAACTCAATATACATATTTTAAGCATTATGAATCTATTACTTGGGCAATTCGAGAGAATGAAAAAGTACAAGTAAAAACGATGCAGTCTGGTATAACCGACAGTGCAATACCCGTTTGCAGTGTAGTAGAAATTTGAGCACTCGCATTTCTTGTCAAATAAAAATCGATTTAGTTTTGACAAAATTATGAGTATATTAAAGATGAGAGCTATGTCAACAATTTCTGACGGACCTTGTACAAAGCAAATATACTCTTTTCACTTTATAAACAAGAATAAATAAATAAATAGATAATTCAATCACACTTGAAACTGCTGTTCGCATTGCGTTTGTTTGGTCTATGCAAAATACGCTGCCTAAGCGAATTAAAATCGGCTTGTCCAGACTTTATTTATAGATTCCCGGTATGTGCGAATATCGCACATAAAAGCTAACATTCAAGGCCCCGCAATAGCTTTGATCCGTTGCCGATTCCACTGTTTCAATGTACATAAACAAATCTCTCAAATGCGTCGCATCAAAATGCGGCTCTCAGGGGAAGAAATCGCAGACAAATTGTCGCCGAAAAAAACAGCACATGTAAACAACAGAGCTCATGTTTTGGTTGTTGTTGTTTGTTTGTGTGTGTGTGTGTGTGTGTGTGTAGCATCGATTACAATTGCACTCGATTGTTTATACAATTGTTATTTTTGTTTTTAGGTGCCCCGAATCGTCTTCATAAATTTTCCAAATGTCAAAACAATAAAAGCTCAAAACATAAATTTAGCACATGGCAACATCAATATAAACAAAGGGGTGGCCCGACCGAGAGAGGGGAGAGGGGAGTGGGTGGGCCGAGGGAGAAGGGCAGCTGCTTAATATGTCTTTTGCTTATTAATAAATAAAGCTCATTTGTTGTTGCTGTTGTTGTTGTTGTTCTGATTGCTGCCGCTCAGTCTGCTCATATTTTATTTTATGACTCGCTGTTGTTGTTGTTGTTGTTGCCGCTGCTGCTGCTAAATAAACAAAAGGCGTGTGTCGACGCTGACGTTGACGTCGACGTCGACGCAGCCCCAAGGCTTTGACTTTGAAAAGCGTTTAAGCGGCTTAAGCGTTTGGCCAACTGGCCAGCTCTCTCGCGCACACAGATTTGCGATCTCCCCAGCCTGGAGTCTGTGGCTCTGGCTTCAGTTTTTGGTCTGGGCTTTGGGGTGCCACAAAGGCTGCCGCGTGCGTCGCTGCTGTCATCGCAAAGCAATTTCGCCAGCCCTCTTGTTGTTGTTTTTCTTCTGCTTTTTTTTTGTTGTTATTATTATTATTAAGTTTTTTTGGGTGCTGCAGGGTGTGACAAATGATCAACAACATCGGCAGCAGCATCAACAGCAACAACAGCAACAACAGCAACAACAACAACAACAACAACTTGGCAAACGCGCGACGCCGACGCGCAAAACTTGTGGAGCCAAATTGTCTGGTTGGTTGTTTGTTTAAGTTGATTTGTTGTTATTGGTGTCGTATTTTTGTTGTTGCCGTTTTAGCTGGCATTTACGCACATTGCTTTTGAATGCATATATATGTGTGTATGTGTGTGTGTTAGTTGTTATCATAGAAAACAATTTGTATGCATAGAAAGCTAAAGCCTAATGCGCTGTTCTTTATAAATCTAACATTTCAATATTCAAATTTCTTAGAATTTTCACTTCCCTAAAGAAATTGTTATATACATACATATCTAAACTATAAAAATACTATTCTGTTTGTAATAATGCCATAAACATCATGGTGCATCAGCAGTTTTTCAAGATTCGTAATTAATTATTTTACAGACAGTAATAGTTTTTCAAGATACATCATATTTAATAATTGGGTTAAATTAACACTCAACTAAGAATTGTGAAACAAATTCAAAAGATTTTATATAAAGTAATTAATTCTTTACTTATTATTTACTTATAGTACAGTCAAGAGTTTATCCTCTTTAAGCAGTGTTATAAATTATTCTTTTATTTTCATACTAAATATAATTATTAGTGAAATATATAAGCATATAAAAATACAATACAATAAGTCTTTGTATGTATTTCCTAATATACCATAAAATTAAAAATTATTTTTTTTTATAATTTTAATTTTGGTTTTACCAAGTTTTTTTTTGGCTAACTTCCTCTTCCTTTATTTTAACTAACTCAACTTTAACGAGTTTTCAGCTTTGTATCAATCATCAGCTCTCTTTAGTCTCTGGTTAGAGTATTTACTTAAACACCAACAAGTTTAGCGATTCGTGTGTGTGTGTGTGTTTTTTTTACGGTCTTGCCATAAATATTGTTTGGGCTAGCTAAAGCTTGTGGCGTGACGTGCGTGTATGTTTTTGACCATAGCCAAAGAGCCGTTTAAAGCAAGTCAAAGTCAAGTTTTACGATATGCGCAAACATAAATTACGAACTTATTATGGGTTTTCGGTTTTCGGATTTTTCGATTTTAGATACTCGTCGCACAGATGCCCCTTTTGTCTCTAGACTAATTTATCGCGTTTTTATTTATAAATGCGCAATTTAATGTAGACATGCGGCGAGTTGAGCTGCCAAAATGGGTCACTAAGCGTGACAGTTATGGAGCAATATTGCGGTCGAAGAGTGAGCTTCAAATTCGATTGAGTGTGGCCGAGAACAAAAGACTTAGGCGACAAACTTGTTGCTCGCATGGGCGTGTGGGCGTGAGCGTGGGCGTGAACGTTAGACGTTAGCCGTACACAACGACGGCAACTGTTCACAATTACGCATGCTAATCGTATTGTCAACGTAATTAAAATGTAATCGCCGTCGGCCAACTAATGAGCGACTTGTTATAAACCATATCCATATGGAAGAGGTTAAAAGGGGGGGGTTGGGCGTGACATATGCAGGGGTTAAACAAACAGGCGAAACGGGCGCAGTTATAGTAAATAATATCTTAATGGTAAATTAAAGCCACAAACGCGTTTACTCGCTCCGATCGGTTAGCTTGACGACAACAGCAATATTAGCAGCAGCCAACAGCCCCTCATCTTAGTTTTTTTTTTCTATTACAATAAAGTCTATTTTTGTATTTTGCGGCTTTGTGGTTAACACTTTTTACTTGGCAAGTCCGTTTTCTTATTTTATGATTATTTATGGCACAGTTTCTGCGTGTGGTTGCGGACCAAGTGTGAATAGGCTTCGAGTGAATAGCGCGTGGGCCATAAGTGAATGTTATGGCACTACGAGTGACATTTGAATGGAAGCCGTTTAAAGTTGAAAGGCTCTTGTCACGACTCACAAAGGCCAACAGATCACAGCTGATCACAAAAAAAGTATGCTAATCGACTGATCAGATCACGTTTCTTTATAATCTGTCAGCTATCAATCTGAGCTAGAAAAAACATTATATTAACAATAATCATGTTTAATGGGTAGACTTGATCATCGAGTAGTAGCTGAATCATCTCAACACTTAACTTATTATAATAATAACTAGTTCATTTTTCTAATCATATATCAAACAATGATTACAATTATGGGTTTAGAATTTAATATTAAAAGGCATTATGAGAAAAAGGTTAAATAATAAAAATAATTCCATTTTTATGTATATTTAATATCATCTTTTCCAATACAATAAAATTATCTATTGCATTTAACTCCCACTTGGAAATTTATCTATAAAAACATTGCCATTTTCAACCGTTCAGCCGATTTACATTAATATTTCAAATCGCCCCTTTTCCCTGACCCGTATTCATTGCCCGTCCGTTAACTCAAAGTCCAGATTAGTTTGTATAAATAACAGGATTTCTTGCTCAGCTGCGGCTGATGGTGACAATTTGGCTTCTGCAATTCGCAGCAGTTGTTGTTGCTGCTGTTGTTGTTGTTGCTGTTGTTGTTGCTGCTGTTAGCCGTATTCATTAGCGTTTGCTCGTTTGGGGCTATAAGCGTCGATTTTTCATTATTAAAAATGAAAAGTGTTGGCATTAAGTGGGGAATCAAGACTGGGCTGCCAGACGTCAGCAGCAGCAGCGGCAGGCAGCAGGCAGCTGCTGGCATATTACTCATACGCAGCGTTGCACCTGTTCAGAGAGCGTGTCGGAACGTCAACAGCCGGCGGCGAAACTTAATTACTAAGCAGGAAATATTAGCGCACATAGTTAAAGCAAATAAAACTAATGAACAAGAAATATTAATTTGGCAAAATAGAAACACGCAACGGCAATGGCAACAGCGTAAACACAAAAATCCAAGCCCAGAGCCAAAACGAAACGCGAACCAACTTTCAATTGAAGTGCCTCAGCGGACACTTCGCCACGAAAACTTGAACATGCATTTTAATTGCAGCCCAGCAGCTCTCAGTGCCGAATGCAAGGCAAACAAAACTTCAGACACAATTTGTACAAACACACCAAGCCAAACACACTCACACAAACACACACACACATACATCAGCAGCACAACACAAGAAAGCAATAGTTGTATTTTAATCAAATTGAAGACAAGTCTCTTATACACTTACTGAAATAAATTTAATTATATTTAATAGTTAAACAATAGTTTATGTAGTTTCCTTGGGATAAGTGCAGACATTTAGTTTTTTTTACTGTCTGGCTGAGGTTGACTTTATGCAAGTGGTTAAAGGTTAAATTTAAATTGAAATTTTGTTTGGAAATTCTAAAATTTTGTATACATCAAAAAATGCTTTGATATTAATTACATGTTTATAATTTAATGATATGGCTTTCGATATCTTAAACATTTTTTGATAAAAATATATCTCAATTAGATTTTGATTTCAAATATATGAAATTCAAATCAAACAAAAAAATAAATAAATGAATAAATATTTTCTTTAATTATGTAGAGTACTGCATGTACTGTATATAGAGTACTGTAAAATTAACAAAATTTGTATGCAGCCAAAATGCACTTTAAGTAATCTCCCAATTATAATTGCTAATGGAAATCTTTAAATTAATAAAACTTTAATTTATTTTAAAATTATATAAATAAATTAATAGAAATATAATAAAACTTTATTAAAAATAGCAGCAATTTATATTTACCGATTTTTATTTGTTGTTTTTTATAATGGAGCTCATTCTTTGATCACATATTTAAATATACTTCATTGGTGTTAGGGTATCAATAATTGCACAAGCAATTGTCTGCAACATGTCTGGCTGCAAGTCGTCATCGACTGTTGTTGCTGTTTGTTGCTGCTGCAGTCGCAGTTGCAGTTGCAATCGTCTCGCACGAAGCTTCAACTCGAAAGCTCTGATGCTAACGATGTTGTTGGCTCGTTGAAGTCTGCAGTAACTGCTGCAACCAGCCAAATGTTGAGCAATCAAATCAAAAATATAAAAAAGAAACCAACCAACTAAAAAAGAAACAAAACAGAAACAAAAAAAACATTGTCACGTCAAATTCATGTCATTTAATTAATTTTGTTTACTTGCCGCAACGTTAATTTGTTTTTCTTGCTGCTGTTGTTGTTGTTGTTGTTGTTGTTGCTGGCGACTTGTTGTCTTTGAAAAAATTTTCCATCGCCGCATGGAAAACGCCGCTTGGCAGCTTCAGTTTATCATTTGATATGCATATATTTATGTATATAAACGTGTATTTAACGTATCTGCGTATTCGCGCATAGAATGCCGAAAATACAAATTTATTTTCCCACATGGCTGCACTTTATTATGCAAAGCTCAGTTCGCATGAAATCAAGCAAAGTTGTTCTTGCAGGGGCCGTTTTTTTTCTTTTTTCTCAGTTGTGCTTTTTTTATAGTTTGCCGACAAGCTCTGACGGCCTGTCAAATAAATGTCGCTTTATTCAAATTTCGCTTCGCACTAATTGTCTCTTGGGCTGGGGTTAAGACAAAGGCCGCTGCCGCTAACAAGCCTCCAATTTCGAGCCCATTCCCAAGTGCAGATTAGCCGTGTTGTGTCCACGGTTCGGGCAGACTTTCTGTCGCAGACTTTTCAGGCTGCTGCTTCTCAATCAACTTTCGATCAAAACGCGCCGCGTCCGCTTTTGTCTCTGCGCATTTTTTTTTGTTGGTGGGCACAAAAGAAAGAGAAAAGATCCTCGAGTGGAACCTTTTGGCGGCATTTTGCATGGCTCATTTGATTTTTGTTTTAGATGCGTTACGATAGATCACAAAAAAAAAAACAAAAATGAAAGAAATACTCCAATTGGAAACGATTACGGCACAGTGGTGCAAGGTGATCTATTAATGAAGAAACTATATTCAAAATAGCAGGATATGTATATATATGATATCACTGTCGTTATTCATTTTTATTAGTATATAAGCAAGAAACAAAAAAATTCAACAAAACAATTTTTTAATAATGCTTATATATTTAAATGCAAAATCAATCTAGAGGCGAAAGTTATGGCAGCTATGAATCTGAGAGCTTTAAATGTCAACATTTATCTTAATTTTGACATAATTTTTGACAAAAAATTTAAAATTTAACAAACGCAATCGATTAAAAATATAAGCTTGCAATTTCAAATTTTGAAAACCAATTGTTTTTTGAGTAAAAAAATTCGACAAAATTTTATTTTCAAAAATTTCTATATTTTAAATGTAGAGTCAAACTATAGATCAAATCATGATCGAACATGAAAATCGGTTTACTTTTGACACAGTTATGGGAGTTTGAAATATGGGCCTTATGGACCCTATAGCTTGCATGGCAACATTTTTAGCTTGTTTAATCTGTTAATAATATTTTGATGACTAATATTTTGAAGAATAATAATGCCCCAAATTATTTAATATTATAAAAGCGATCAGAAGAGCTCTTTATTGTAGGCGGCATCGAGCACTGTGCAGCGGCATCCTCATTCGGCGGCCCATTCAAGTTGAAAAACGGAAATTATCAAACGAAAGAGATACGAGTGCGAGCAACATACGACACCGGATGTCTGTCAGGCAGAAGGCAGAAGGCATAAGGCATAAGCAAGGAGCAACAGGCGAAAGGATAACTCAGCTAACAGCGAACAGACTACAAAATGTCTGTTTAAGCTGCGGATGAGTTAATTAAATCTGTCAATACTTCAATACACACACACACGCATACACTGGTTTAAAGTTTAAGGGACAGGCAGAGCCATCAAACGACCATGTCCATGTCCATGTTGTCGTCCATTCAAGCGCCCATCATCAACGGCAGCAGCAGCGGCAATAAAAAATGTAGCGCACCATGTGCGGGCCCCGGACCCATAAACAAGCTGCATGTGAAGGGAGAGACCGGGATGGGAAAGGAGCAGCGAGGAGCAAGCTCCTTGCCTGGAATGTAACTCGATTCCTATTAACTCATCAAGTTGGGTGCTGGGGCGTTGTTTTGGGTGCCGGCGATGGCGATGGCTATATGGCTATATGGGGCAGGGGCGGACAGAGCAACGGATTGAAAACTAAGGCAAAAATTAAATCAGTTTCGGTTAAGCAAAAGGCAACAAAAACAGAAAAACAGCCCAAAAAACTGCCAGGGCTTAAGGCAATTTGTAGCCCTGTGCGGTCCTTTTGCCTGTGTGTGTGTGTGTTTATGTGTGTGATGTGTGTGTATGTGTGTGTGTATCTTTGTAAAAGTGTGTGGCTTTATAGAAGCAAATATGTTCACACACTTTACTAATAGCTTCATAAATAATAACCAAAGAGGTCAAAACGTTGGTCACTGCACTGAGAGAAAACTCTAAATAAAAAATTAACACTAAAATATCTAATTAATTTAAATAAATTTAAGTTAAGCAGTTGAAAATATTATAAATTTAGAAGTCATGGAAAGTAAAATAATATTTGTTAAAAAAAAACCTGATAAATTTAATTATAAAAATTTATGGAAAGATTATTTTCTGTTTTTATACATTAAATATAGATCATTTAATAAATTATTCTATTAAATTTTTCTTCGATTGCCCTTATATATTTTCTAGCTGTTTACACATCAAATTTGAATACTCTATTTTATTATACATCATTTATTTATATTTAACTCTTGAGTAAGCTTAACTACTAACCAAAAGTATTTTGTCATAAAAGCCTACATGAAGTCGTGGTTAATTTAATATCCCCTTCTATTCAGTGCATAGTAAAGTACTTTTTAATAGGCCTCTTGTAGACTAGCTTCCAAAAAGTTTTAACTGTAGACATTAACAGCGATCAGCGAGCAGAGTATCGTGCCCCTCAGCTGCCCCGCTTTGCAACAATTCTTATGCCTGGGCCTGCCCGACACAGAGCGGGGCCGTAGATGAAGATGTGTGTGGTTGCGATGGTTCTTCTTGTTGTTGTTGTTGTTGTTGTGCCTGTTGCTGGTTGTGTGCGCAGTGTCTCAAGTTTTCAACAACAAGCTATAAGCCAATAAAGGAGAAACAAGACCAACACCAAATGCCACATCCAGGCAGCAGGCCGAGGCCCAAAAGGATGGGGCAACAAAAAGAAAGCGCAGGCAAAAGAATACCTTAATTACGGTTAATGGAGCGTTCGAAAAACCCGCTCCTTACTATCTCACTCTGAGTGTGTGTGCGTGTGTGTGTGTGTGTATGCGAAAGCCGCAAAATAACTTAATCACATTTCAGGGACCACAAAAATTTGCGGGCCATGTTCGTAATTTTGTATATAAATGAGCGGCCACCTAATGAGCCTGATTAACCATAGAGAGCCAGACAGAGAGAAAGAGAAAGAGAGAGAGATGGACAAATGGACAGATGGACAGCGAGCACCACTCGGGCGGTCGACAATTTAGCGGTGTTTCATTTAACTGCTTTCATGGCACAGATCGCGTCGAATGGGACGCGTCCTTTTGACCTCGGCCTCGGCAAATGGCCAAGTCTGGATTCGGAGTCTGAGATACATTTTTTTTGTTTTATGAACCGAAACGGAGTTGGTTTTAATTTGCGTACGATGTGTCAATGATGTGGACCGTCCATGTCGTCGCGTGTGGCTTTCATTACTGTTGTTGTTGTTGCTGTTTCTGTTGGTAATAAAAATCAGCTTTGCTTTAAATGCCATAAACAAAACGCCTGAACATTTTCGCTGACAGATGTCTTCATTGAAAATTATGCAGGCATCGAGCCAAGGGTATCGTGGCCTGAACTTAAGTCTGGCTTTTGGGGCCTGGCTCCGGTATCTCGCTCAGGCTCTGGCTCAGGCTCGGGATCAGACTCGGGCGTCAGGTGGCACGAACCGTGAGAAAGTTTGCAGCTCGCTCAGCTTGATATTATGTTGTTTTATAAGCTGTACTTGTTAATGTTGATTTTTATTTTGCATTCAGCTTGTTGTGTTCATTGGGGTAAGCTACGAACCTCGATCGAGCGGCAAATTAGCTTAAGCTATCTCGCTGAAACTTTTAAAATGTGTGTACTTGACTTTATCGTAACCTTACAACATTTTTGTATGTTAATCAGTTGATTAATGGTCTTTTAATAGACCAAAACTGCAAACAGTTTCTTTTTTACCATGTCGATGACTCCACTAATTTAGTGTTATGAAAAATTATGACAAAATTGACCAAATTTGACATATAAAGCTCTC
This sequence comes from Drosophila micromelanica, assembly GCA_004143825.1. Lineage (NCBI taxonomy): Eukaryota > Metazoa > Arthropoda > Insecta > Diptera > Drosophilidae > Drosophila > Drosophila micromelanica. The sequence continues at coordinate 111,006 of SCDY01000076.1, read as the reverse complement.
GAAACAATAGTTCGTTTTTGATATAACTTTTCTCATTATTTGTCACTTAATTTGATTCTACATTTAAAATATATACATTAAAAAAAATTTTAAAAATCTTTCTGGTAAAAAATTATTGGCTTTTGAAACAAAAAAATTTTTAAAATTTAGAATTGCAAATTTAAATTTTTTATCGATTAGTATAAAAAAACAAAATTAGAAGTTATTCTGAGGAAATAAAACTATTTGTCAAAAATCATGTTCAAATGGTCACAAGTGTTGACATGTAAAGCTCTCCGATTTAGAGCTCCTCAAACTCAAACTCCCATAACTTTGTCAAAAGTTAGCCGGTTTTTTTTTTCATTTTTTTATATTGATGCTACATTTAAAATATGTACATTTTTTAAAATAATTTTTTTTTTGTAATTTTTTGGTAAAAAATCACTTTAAAACCTTACTAGTTTTTGAAAAAAAAATTTTTACTAAATTTACATTTTAATTCGTTTTTATTAATCATAATAGGTATAAAAAACAACATTAGAGGTGGTTCCGAGGGTGCCAAATTTTTTCAAAAATCATGTTAAATTTTGACTTGTAAAGCTCCTACATATATTTCAAACACTCATAACTTTGTCAAAACATAACCGATTTTCACGTTTGATGCCATGTGAATCTTTGTTTTCCACATAGATTGTTATAGCTCCCACATTTTAAATCTAACATGCACGAGTATAGCGCTGTCGGTTACACCCGACTGCAAAGTTCTTACTTATTCTTCTTCTTTTTTTGTTGTTTTTTTGGTTGTGCTTAGTCATGTTTTGGCTATTTGCGAAGAACAGCAACAACATAACTTAATCATAACTTTTTGGGTGGCCCCGCCAATGGCCAAAACAATGCTGAATTGTTCTCCTGCCACACACACACACACTCACACAAACACACACACACAAGCACACACCCAGATACACTTTGATTTCAATCTGAAACTGAGCGCCTGGGCCAGCATAATAATATTGTATCATTGTATCATATCTCAAGGAGCCGCCGACATAGCGTCGTGAAGTTTGTGTGATTGTTGGGCTAAGAATTGGCCTGGTCTTTGGTCTCTTTGGGAACAGGAACAGCAGCAGGCCCATCATCATCTCCATCATCAATGGCAGCTTTGGGCCTACCGTACAAAAGGCTCTCTCGCTGACTGTTTTGGGGCGTCTTTTTTGGCTTTGGCACGCTGAAAATTTTATGACTTCATTTGCTGACCACCAAGCGAGAGCATCCGAAAAAAAGAAACAACAAAAAAAAAAAGTAAATAACCAAAAAGTCGAGGATTGCTTTATAATAGGCTGTTGTTATAGTTGTTGTTGTTGTTGCTGCTGGTCTGGAGATGCAATACTTGGAATTTCATGCAGCGGCAACAATGCTCTTAGCACAAAGGATTCTTTGAATTTTGATCAGCATTTCGATTGGGCGGCTCACACAGAACACTAACTAGTTGTCTAAGTAGCCACACAGCAGGGAAATTGCCACTAGACCATAACACAAATTGGGCCAACAAAGAGTTATGCAAACAAACACATACAAGCAAGTAAATAGTAGGAATACGGCCAACGAACAACAGGTAACTAAAAATTGTAATAAGCTTAGAGCAAATAAATATATAGCTAAATATAAAATACAAAATGTACAAGATCGTAGATTATAGATATACATAAGTCCTCTCATCGATTTATTTTCAGTCCAAAATTAATTAATAAAAGTCCATGACATGGCGTTTAAGAAATTTGTAAACTTAGATATTTTGTAAAAATTAATAATTTCAAACAATTTTATAAATAAAGTTAATAATGTAATTATCTGTGCAAACAATCTGTTATTTTTTTTTATTATTATAATAATAATTTATATAGATATTCACAAGCAGCAATTTTTAATTTTAAATATTGTTTAAAATATACTATAATATAACGATACGATTTTATAAGTGTTTAGTGCAAACTATCTGTTTTTTCCAACCAAAATTTATAAAAATAATTAATTAATTAATTTAAAATAATAATTAATTAATTTAAGATTGAAGGAGGTAAAACAATCTATAAACTTGATTGTTGATATTCTAAATATATATCTTTCAACTTTAGCTATAACTCAATTGCGCTTCCTATTATACAATTTTTCTCTCTATCTCTTTCTCACAATTGTCTCTAGTTTTTCTTCTGCTTGTTTTTTGCAATCCCTACCTTGAGGTACTCTCGCTTTTTCGCGCTACCCAACTCGAAAATCCCAAACACGTATCGTTATCTGTAATTTATGCACTTGTACTTTGAATCACTTAGTTGATCTCGTTTCTCTTTTTATGCGTTGTTTTCGTTGTTGTGGTTGCTGCTGCTCCTGTTCCTGTTCCTCGCTGACAGTGACTGCTTTTTGTTGTGCACACACACAGACACACACACACGTGGAGACGACAATAAGGCGATGCGATTTCGATCTTATCAACAATGCGCAACGATCAACGGCAACCGCAACAACAAGAACAACAAAAGTTGGGACACACACGCAGCAGCAGCAGCAGCATCAGCATCAGCAGCAAAAGAGGATAACAGGCTAGTGAGTAGCTGGGCTTAGGGATGGGATGGGTTGGGGGAGGGGGGTTAACAAGTCACAGTGCTGGGTGCGTGCGTAGAACAGCTTCATAAATGTAAATTAGAGCTCGTTTAGCATTGACTATGGGCTCGTAAATAAATGCCAAATGACATCATTATCAATGTGGCTTTGTTCGGCTGGCCAGAGTACCTGCCACAGAGTTGCTGCCACAGTGTTGCTGCCACAGGGCTCTGCTCCCGTTTTCGTGTGTCTCTTTTGCTCGTTATCGTTTTTATGCTGCTGCCTTTGATGTTGTCGATTGCAGCGCTGATAGCGGCCAACAGAGTGGGGCAGAGAGAGAGAAAAAGGGGGAGAGACAGATGGACAGCTCTGGCGTCTTATCCTTATCAGTGAGTGGCGATCGCCTGGAGCTGGTGATAATGGCTTGTAAGTACAAAATGCCTTGTCAGTGTCTGCCAAGCGGATGTTTTTGGACTTTGTTGGATTTAGTTGTTGTTGTTGTTGCTGCTGTTGCTGCTGCTGTTGTTGAGTGATTTTGCCTGCGCATCACTTCAATTAATTTGGCTGGCTTAATTTGCGTTTTGTTGCCTGTCCCGAGCCTTACAAGCAAATCGTGCGCCACGGCGTCCGTTTGTCTATGCCAGCTTCATTATTTTCCATTTCCATTTTGCAGCACCAGCAGCAACTTGTAAGCGACAACAACATCATGAAAAATGCATTTTCAATTCGAGACGACAACGTTGAGGATGTGCCTCAGCATGAGGACGAGCAGAACAACAACAACAACAGCAGCAACAACAACGACAAGCACAAACACTGCAGACTGGCAGACGCGGTTGCTGCTTTGGGCCGCAGCTCACTTAAAATTCTTGTGCCTTGTATCGGGTAGCTGGTACCTGGACTCGGAGATCGCTGTTCGTTGTTCGGTGTTCGTTGTTCGGTGTTTGGGAGTTGGGGCCTCGAGCTGGGGCATCTGGGATCTGCACTTACAACGCCAGCCAGCGATTGCTGCAAAACTTTTGTCAAGTATTGTAAAATTGTTTTTGGCAGACAGGCGGCAGCAGCAGCAGCAGCAACAGCGCTTAACGCCGCTGCGGCGTCGGCGGCGCTTGCACATAAAAACAAAAGACGCTGATGAGTCTCGGGGTTGGCAACCAGCGAGCGAATGACCCGACAGCCAACACTAGACAACAAGCTAGAGGATATACAATTATTATATTTATTTTACCTATGCAGAATTCTATATAAAGTTAGAAAAAATACAACCCACAAGTATATCGATGAGTATTTTAATATAATTTTGCATAAACTTTCGTGATGTAGTATTCCATACTAATATAAAAAAATTAAGTCTCTTTTATTTATAAATTATACGAAGTTATGGGAAACACAACTATTATATTTATTTTACGCATGCAGAATTTTGTATAAAGCTAGAAAAAATACAACCCGATTTTAATATAATTTTGCATAAAATTTCTTGATGTCCATTTTAATATGAATAAATCAGTCTCTTTTATTTATAAATTATACCAATTAAATTAGGCATTAAGAAGTACTTGATTTATTAATGGTAAGGCTAAGGCCGATTGAGAATCTAAGCATTTATTTTGTTGGATGCATCCTAGAGTTATTTGTGTTATCAACATGAGAGATCCTGGCTTGAATATCTGTTAAAAGGTTACAATTTTTAAAATATATTATATCCTCATTAGACCTGCATAAAAACTATGTACCTTATTTTATAGTATTTTGAATAAATATATTTCAAATGTATTTAATATTTTTAAAAACTTCATATTTTCATAATTGTATGCATTTATAATAAATCTCTTTGTTGTCGCCTTAATTTCAGCCCCTGCTTTGCTGTCTAGTGTAATCGAAGTTCAAGTTAATGGCTTTGACTTGGCCCCATGCTCAACATGGTCAAGAGTCGAGAGTCGAGAGTCAGAGTCAGAGTCAGCTCTTGTGTTTTGTGCGTGTTTTTCCTGGAAAAACGTCGCCCACATAATTTTCAATTTTGAGTTAGTGGCTGACCGGATGTTGCCGATTGCCGCTGTGCCTTCTAATTGTCCAGGCGCAGGCGGTGCAACGGTGCAACGGTGCAACGGGGTCAAAGTGCACTCAAGTGCGGCGCGAGGAGCAGCTGTCCAAGCGGCAGCAGCAACAAATAATTTTCAGGCAATTAGTGAAAATGTTTCAATTTACAAAACATCCAAATGATAAGCGGGAAATTAGTAAATAAAGACATCAAAGCGCACATGGGAAGGAGGAACACGGGGTATGTGCAGGTTGGGGGTGGGGGGCCTCCCAAAAAAGGAAGCCGGCGCTAATGGCGCTAAAGAATGTAAAGAGGGAACGAGAGAGGGCATACAACAGGTGATTAATTATAAACACTGACAAAACATAAAAATACAATTTTTACCACGTACACAAATAAAGAAAGCGATGGGGGAACAAGAAGAAGGAGAAGGAAGAGCCGGCCAAAGGCGGTTAACAAATTGGTTACAGAGCATTTTTATGAGTCGAAGATGCAAGGCAATAGTCTCTCATGAGGGGTCACTTTATGTGTGTGTTTGTGTGTGTGTGTGCCCATTAATCGCAGGTTAATTGCCTCACAAAGCGGTGAGCTAATTGCCCATAGGCAAAAAGGTTCCACAGGCAAGTGAGGAGCAGATTGAGAGAGGGGGGGACCGAGAACCAGGGGCAGGGGTAGACAGAAAAAAGTAGGCGTTCTTTCTTTTTCTAGATCTTTTTCAAAATTGGGTGTTTTTGAATGCGAACGAATGTTAATTGTCATAGAAAAGTGTGTGATCTATGACAAACACGAATTGGATTATCGATGAAATTTTTACTTTAAATTAATGTATATTTAATAAAAAAATTTCAAGCTAAATTTTGATTTAGATTTGGATTTAATAAAGCTTGACTAAAAATTAATTTAACTATATATACAGAAAGCATTGAAAGATTATATGGTCAACATATAACAAATTTGGTTATTAATTTAATGTATCTTTAATACTATAAAATTCAAGATAAATTCGGATTTAATAAGGCTATACTACAAAAATTAGTTGAACTTTATATACAGAAAGCATTGAAAGATTATATGGCCAATATATAACAAACTTGCCATTAAATAATTGTCATTTTTTAAAAATACACAATTAAAAAAAAAACAATAATAATAAAAATTGGATTTAAATTAAAAACAGCTAGAGTAAAAATTATTTGAACTGTATATATAGAATGAAATGGGGTTTTACATTTATTATTAGTGCTTAATTTTCAACCAAAATGTTTTAAATTTATAGAATCAATAAGTAATCCAGAACAGTATTTATTTTTGTAATGAAAACTGAGATCGGGACCCAGTAACTGGGTATTATATAAAAAATTATATTGATATAAAGTCTGTTATTAGTAGCAAGTTTAAGTGTTTAGGCTTATTTATACAGCCCGTGGCTTTTATGGCCTGGTTGTTCAGTAAATTTAATGACTGCAAATTACTGATCAATAAAGCTAAACTATCCATAGGTACTCGAAACTTAAGTTCCGACAAAATGCCAAGTTACTTTGTAATTCATTCAGATTGTAACCCAATTACAAAACCCTGCCAAATGGATTCCACAAACAGACAGACGCACTTACAAGGTATATATTTGTATGTGTGGTTGTGTGTGTGTGTGTGTGTGTCTGTGTTGGCTGCATGTAAGTTCAACTTTATTATGCACGAAAATGAAACGAACGAGAAATCGAGGCAGCAAAATTACTTATGTCCAATGACTGAACGAGGAACTGAGCGACAAGGCCGGAGCTGGAGGCTGAGGTAACCAAAGCAAGTTCCAGGCTCTGCATACCTATATATAGATATATATATAATATATATACATATGTGTGAGTTTGAGACCTGCACATGCGAATAAATGCGAATGTATCTTCTAGCGATGACGACGGCAGACAAAGCGGTGCGTGCAATCGCAGCCAGAACAGCGTCAGTTGGCCAAAAACAGGCCAGCTAAGAGACGGGCACAGCGGACCCAAGACAGAGCTTGGAGGGGGCGGGACGGCGGAGTGGGGCTGGGGACCACGCGGCATAAATTGCGCATAAAACATGGAAAATGAAGCGATAAACTTGAGATACGCGATCGTAAAGCAAAGCAACTTGGTCGTCAGCGTCGTTGTGGGTTTATGCAGTTGATCCTCAAGCACAGTGGAGCGCACTACATTAAAAAATTGCTGAAAATTGTGTATGACGAATATTCACGTTAAGTTTCCAATTAACAGATTTTAATATAACCTCTGAAAAAACAAATTGATTTCATCTTCCAAAAATTTACTATAAAATATTCTTTAAAAATAAAAATTTAATTAAAACGATTGAAAAATGCTGTATACTGTAAAGACTATTGCCTAACATTAATATCTTAAGAGCCTTCTAAAAGCATATTAAATAAAATTGTTTTTTTTAAACACGTGTTTAGAATTTTTTGAAATAAATGTTTTAGTAAGCAGAGGTTTATTTAAAAAGAATATTACTTATTTTAGAAGCTTATAAACTAATACAAATAATTGAAAATGGTGTTTAAGTCAACTTAAATCAAAGCAAAAAGAACGTAGAAGGACTTATCACTAACGTTAACTTTAAAAAAATGTTCTTTAAGGAAAACCAAATTATGAGTTTAAAAAAAGTTAGAATACAAGTTAAAAATATATATCTTGTGAATCAGAACTTACTCTAATATACCCCTCAAAGTATGCAATACAAAACTTACAAAACTTGATCTAAATGTAAAAATAAAAATATTTTTTAAATCATGTTTTTGTACAAAATATTGCAAACTATAATTTCAAATTGCAAAAATTGCTCTTAAATTTGATGTGTATTTGGTCCGTGCTGTTCCACTGTGACTTGGGGCAGCCTGGGTCAGTGTGTTTGTTTATGTTTGATGAAGCTGTTCGGGGAGCGGCTGCCGTTGCTGTTGGTGGCCATTAGGCGCGGCCTGTGGAAAGCCTGCGGCAGCGTTGGTGACCGCGACTGCGACGGCGACTGCGGCAGGATAATGACACCCCGTAGCAGAGCTCGATTTCGAGCAGATCGGATCCGGCACAGTTATGTGCTGCATTTCTGTGCATTTCAATGATTTGGCTTTCGCTTTTGATGGGCGTGGCCAGGTCGCTGATGCGTCACGCAACTCCGTTTTTTTTTCGGTGCGACTTTTTATGATTTCAGGAAATGGCCAAAAGCCATGAAGCATCATCTTTTCAATTTTTATAAATATATATGTATATATATACATAAATTGTTGCTGTTGTTGTTGCTGGCAGTTTGACTGGCTAACAAGCCGCTAACAAAGGCAAACAAGCAACTTCTTCAGCAGCAGCAGCAGCTCCTTCAGCTTCAGCTCCCACTGGCTGATGCGTAAACGGCGACGTCGTCTGGTTGCTCTTTTATTGTCGACAAATATTTGGCCCGCTTTTTTTCGGCTCGTTTCTTCGGGTGCTCTGTTATTATTTGGTTGATTAATTAACATGCCACGCTGGACCACCGAAGGTGGCAACAACGCCAGCAGTGGCAACAAAACTCTGACAAGGATAACACACACACACACACACACACACACACACAAAAGAAGGCAGCTACAGCAGCATTAACAACAATAACAAACAATAAACTAGCTAGTCAAATTTGAACATTTGAACAAGCTGCACAGTTTGGAAGTCATAATTACAGTTTGCTGTATATTGGATTTGAGGTGATTTTCTATTTTAAATTATTCAACATATAAAATCTAAGTAGAACATATTTTAAATTCATTTTTCATTTAATAGTAATTTCTAAAAAAAAATAATTTAAATTAAGATTTTTATTTTAGATGTAAACTCGTAAGTTTGCTGGTTTTCATAAATGAACAATTTTATTATTTTTATTATTTTTATTTTATTATTATTAATAAATTTAAAATACAAATAATTTGTAAACTAAAAAAAATTCAAAAAATATAATGTTCAAAGGCATAGAAAATGATTTAGATATTTGGTAAATTTGTTATTATTAAATCTAATTCAATAAAATTTTAAAATACATATTTCTAATTATTTATAAATTTGGTAAATATGTTATTATAAAATCTAATTCAATAAAATTGTAAGATACATATTTCTTAACATTCGAAAATATAAGCAGCACATTTAAATTTAGCTAATAATATCAATAATAATATTTCTTATAATTTTTTATGTATTAAATATAATATTTTTTATATTCTACAGCAATCACCACGAAAAAAAAAACATATTTTTCCAAGATGAATTATTATTATGAATTATAAGCTTACAATTTTATTTTTTAAATAAGCAAAAGCGTACTTTGAAACTAAATTATTTAAAGTTTAAAATTTTAGTTTTTATATAAACTAAGCGTACTTTTAAAACTAAATAATATTTTTAAAATTTAATTATTTTACGAACTTTAAGCTTTGGAATGCTTTTAATGTAAAATGGCTGCCATGTTAGCCAAGTTACAGCGCACAAGAACAAACAAAAGATGAGCTGCTTGTGATATCAACGCTGCCCCCAAAACGAAATGAGATCGTTTCACATGTGCGAGCAGTTCGACAATATTGGAGAGGGAAAGAGAGAGAGAGAGCTAAATCGAACTCACAGCCAAGACCAAAGTAAGAGCCAAAGGTTTATTGCGCTGCTGCACTGGCTCCCAAATCTTGGACTCCATTCATGTGCCTCTCACTCCAGCATGTGTGTGTGTGTGTGTGTGTGTGAGTCCACTTCATTTTGTAGTCTTTTGCCCGATGTTCTGTGGCCGTCTGACTGGCTGTGCTTTTTGTTGGGCTCTGCCCGCTGACGAGGCTCTTCGAATTTTGGAATTTGTTCAGCCTTGTTAAGAGTTGTTAAGATTATGATATATGTATGTACATATGTCTGCATGCTTGTATATATTGCATACATATATATAAATATATATGTATATATACATATATAGAAGAAGACGACGACGACAGCGGCAGCCATTATGTTTCGCTGCAGGAATGTGGGAAACGGCTGCCTCAGACCATTTTCAGCTACCTCGCCGCTGTTGTTCTTTATGTGCTTCAACAATATTTACACACACACACACACACACCCACAGATACACACAGTGGCCACATAATCGATTCATGGCTGGTACGAGTAGCATTTCTTTCATGTTGCGTTGTTAGTTTCTTTTTTTCAGTTTTTTTTTTTGCTTTATACGATTTTATGATTTGTTTGAGCGCATCTTTTTGGACCACCCGTGAAATCACTTTGGGTTTCGGGGGCTTGGGATTTGGGGCCTGGGCTTTTGTTAAATTGCTCTTGTTTATGTTAACATTTAAATTGTAGCCACGGGTAGTCGTAGCCACAGCCGCAGAGATAGCCACAGTAACCCAACCCAAAAGCAACCCAATCCAAACCCGAACCCAAACCCAAACAAAACCAATATTTAAACGTAGAGCTCCATGAATAATCATCGCCGTCATCGTCGTGATCATCATCAGCATCATCTTTTGGGCCCGCTTTCAACAGGGCCATCAATTCTGATTTACGAAAAGTGTTAATTAGCCAACTCAACTGTTGCTCTTGCCTGATATATAGCCAACAACGGTTTTTCGTCTGCAAAATAATTCTAACCAAATGAACAAGATTTAAATTTATAAATTAATTGACCAAGTTCATTGATTAAGTCAGTGTTCTAAGTATTTTTTTAATCCAAATTATAGACTCAGTAAAATATCTTTAAGAAAATTACTTCCAGGAATATATGAAACATATTTTAAATAAATATAAACACATTTTTAATCAGCAAAAAATTAATTATGTTTCTTCTGTTTTTATTTATAGTAAATATTTTAAAGCACATTTAACAGTTACTATTTATAACTCATAAAAGATTTAAGTAACCAAAGATCTTTCCTAAAAAAAAGCTGTATAGCCGTCGTAATAAAATTGTATTGAATTATAATTGAACCCAAGCGTTTTTAATAAACATTAAATGTTAATTTAATAATCTGTGGAGTGATTTTTTCAACAGTTATAAAATGTAGTTTTTAGCTTTTTAAATTTGTGGTTAATATTGAAATCAATGCTGGGTTATGATTTATCTGATTTATATTAGGTTAATATATTTATGTAAAATATACGAATGTTGCTCTAAAAAGAGTACATGTAACAATATAAAAGAAATTTTTTTTTTACATTATTTAACTAAAAAGTTTTGATAAATGGGTATAAAATATATTTATATTTAATAGTAATTGTTTTTTGTATTGTTAAATAATAAATATTTTTTTGAAGTTCAGTACACAATAGACTGTAACAGTGTTAATAAAAAATGGGTTGAATATTTATTTTTAATTAACAATTAGAATCGAACCATTTTCGTACTTCTAACAAATTCAATTTTTTTATCCAATATTTACTTAGATAACAGTTTAGAAAATAAATTGAGCTGGGCTCCGATAAATGAAAATTGATTAAATATATAAGCAAATTTTATACTTAATGAATAATTAATAATGCAGTAATAAACACCTTAGTAAAAACTGTTCATAAATTTCTAGTCGGATATGACAAACCCTAGAAATATTTCATCTTTAATAAACCCAAAATTCCTATAGCTAAAAACAAATAACATAACAAGGATTCAAATTTGAGTTTTAAGGGAAAGAAAAAGTTGTATGCAGGCAACTACTACTATACTACAAATAATTGGAATATGTAACCTGTGAAATTTTGTGCGGCGTGAAATGGTTTTGGAGCCACTGTCCCATTCATAGTTCCAGATCGAGTGTTAATTGCGAGGGCTCAGTTCCCAAGTGCCGCGCATAGTTGTCGCCCCATAATTGTTGTCGCCGTCGAGCGACTCTTCGCGCAGCCGTTGACTGCTGTCTGTCAGCTGTCCATCAAAGCGTTGCCAACTTGGTGTTAATGGGCGCCTAGAATGCGAGCGCACTCGTTGTTGTTGGTGTTGCTATTGTTGTTGTTGTTGCTGTTGTTGTTGCCCCCCCCTCTCATCACTGTGGTTGTTTTACACGCGGCTACGCATGTTTTTGCTTGTTGTCCTTCGGGGATTACGCGTCAGTTTCGAGTAATTGCCCACGTCACCAGAGCCAGAGTCCACTTTTTGCCTTGCATTTAATTTATTTTTGGATATGCTTAAAATATATGAAAAAGCCACACACGCACACACACACACACGCACAACAACCAACAGGTTGTTGTTGATTTTTGTTGCACTCGCTTCCGCTCAGCAGCAGTAAAAGCTAAGCAGCCGCCCCTAACTCGCTGTGGGCGTCTGAATCTCACCACCCAGCGCCGAGAGCTCCTTGAGGAACTGCCTCGCATTGGTCAGCGTGGAGGCGCCGTAGATGATGCGTCTGTGCACATTGGACGTTTGCTTCTGCCTGATGAAGTCGACAAGATTCTGGTACTCAATGTAGTTGCCGCCGCCGACCATGAAGACAACGGCGTCCTGGAATGGTGCACGATTCTTGGGCAGCACATCGCCGCCTTTGAGCAGCTTGGGATCCAAGTAGAGATAATCGTCTGTTTCGGCATTGCTGCGGCATTCCATCACTTGCTCCGTAATCTTGGTAACGGGCAAATTCTAAACAAAGTGTTCGGAATAAAATAAGCTTTCTCTCATATCTGGCCTCATGGAACTTACATGACGTTTGACCACCAAGTTCTTGACACCCTCCATGACAAAGGAGCTGCCCTGTGAGACGAGCTTGGTGAACATGGAGACGGTTCTGGTGCCACCGCCCTCGTATTGTGTCGCCTGGCTGATGCTCGGCGAGCGATTCATGATCGCCTTCCAGCGTTGGACGTAAGCCAATGCGGTTAGATCGCAGCCGGCGGATTGGAGGGCCTCGCGCAGGCGCTCCTGCTCCGGTTCGGGCAGCTGCTGGGCGCAAATATAATAGATGATGTACAGACGCAGCTTGTCCTCTGGCTGCCCGAAATCGGCGTCGCGCAGCAACTCCAGCATCGGCTTGTCCAGCGTCTGCTTCGACATGATCTTCTCCTCGAGCTCAAAGTACGAGTCCAGGCGGCGCGCTTTGATGTAGTTCAAAATGGCCGTGGCTATCTTGGTGTGCATGTCGATCAGACGCTTCTTCTCCATCAGCTGCGGCAGCGAGTTGACGGCGCTGGTCAGCATCGCAGTCGTATCGTTCACCAGCGAGAAGGCAATGTCGGATTCGCCCTCAATGCCCATGGAGGTCTTGAGGCGTTTGATCTCCTCCTCCGAGTTGCGATACGACTCCAGCTCCTCCTGTATGGCCTCGGCGACCGTCGGAAACGGGCTACCCTTGTGCGTCACCCAAAAACGATCGTTGCGATCCAGGTCACAGGCCTTGGGTTTCTTGCGAGCGCCTAAAATTGAAATTGTAAATGAATTAAATACAAAAAAACCCACTCGAATTTTCACTTGCCGGTATTTGCGCCCGTCGGCTCGTCTTCCACATAGACGAGATTCAGACCCAGGTCGAGGACATCGTGCACCAGCGCCTGATAGGACCAGGTGTGATGCAGCGGTGTCGCCAGATCCATGTTGCGATCGAGCAGCAGCAGCACAGGACGTTGAAAACTGAAGACGCCGCCGCCCGCCTGGGTGGCGTCCATGTGAAACAGGTTGGCGCGCGCATCCCACAGATTCTCGCGCAGCTTCTTCTCCAGCTTGCGGGCGACCATCTCCGCGGCACTGTTCCGCGGACAGCGGATGATGGGCACGTTGCCCAGCGTGACGAACAGCGCAAAGAGCGAGTCCACAATCGAGTCCATCAGCGCCTCCATCTCCTCGTCGCGCGTATTGGCCCGATTGATGGCATAGTAGGAGAGCTGATCGCTCTGCTGGTGCTTCAGTATGAAGAAGTCGTCCTCCAGGCTGATGAAGTTCACATACTGATCGTACACCCGATGGATGTTCGCCACGCAGCCGGCGTGCAGCGCTGCGGCAGCCAGATTCTCAATCTTGCTGCGCGTAATGGGCGCCAGGAAGTTCAGATGGTAAATGTCGTACAGCCCATTGGAGAAGTCCTGTTGGATGCGATCGAGATTCTCGTCGGTGGGCAGGCAGAAGTACACCGCCGGCACATCAGGTATGGAGTCCCGATCCGAGTGCAGTTGCCTAAAAGTCAGTTTGTTTTAGCATTTTTACATTTTTTTTTCATTTATGACACCTGACCCCTGACCCATGACCCCTTTTATTAGGCGCATACTCACACATGCAACGTCACGCCCAGTTCGCGTAATTCCTTGATGGATATAATGGGCGATATGATGTCTTGCCCGACGCGGTCGTAGATGAGAATCTTCCACACGGGCTCCGCTGCCAGCGCCTTCGGCTGCTGCGAGTTCAGATTTAGCATTTGCTTAATCGCATCTGTGGACGAAGGCAGAAATCGAAGGTTTAGTTTTTGTCAATTCTGGGTAGAGTTTTCGCACTTATTTGTCGCTCTCTCAACGTTAGCATCTTGGTGGTGTTTGGATATTGAAGTGGCAGCGAACGAAATTGTACTTAATTAATCAAATTATGTTAAAACAACATATTTTACAAAATACAACACGTCACAAGCGTTTTGAACGCGTTTTGGTCTAATTTAGTGCATTGCATGATAAACAGCTGTTCATTGAGGTACGGCCACAGAGTGTGGTGGCCGTGTAATATATTTCAATTGCGACATTGTTTAGCGTTATCGAAACATAACAGCTGTTAAATCGATAGCTTTGCTTTGATTTGATTAACCTATACTTAATAAAATTTAGCTCTTGAAACTACAAATAAATTAAATATCAACTTTGATCAACATTTTCTTCTTCTTGCAATTTGCGCATTGTTTTCAAATATGACAGAAGTGAATTAAATGAGCAGCACTGTTGTTAACAGATTGTAACTGGTTCGCTCATGAGCGATACTCTACGCTGCTCAGAGAGCATTACACTGCGATGTTGTTATTTTGCGTCAAACTCTCGTAGCGGAAGGACGTGCGTCGCCGGCCTCAGTACAAATTCTCCGCGTATTTTTCCAACGCTACAAACAACAAAAATTCAAAGTGAATCGAATTCAGTGTTTGTGCAAAGATAAGTGCAGTGTAGTGTTGCACTATAAAGAGCCGATATGATTTTGGTATCGAAAAAGCCAAGAATTCGGCAGATGAAGCCATCGAAATGGCATATTGCGCATCGTAACGTGTTAAACAATTGCCGACTATCGGGACGCCGACAATGCGGTAAACGTTCGGTCAGTTGTTATCACTTCTTTCGACACAGTCGCGGGTTTCTGTGGTTTATGCTCTGCAATTTGTTGCTTACAACGAACAACGTAGACGCACAGCTGCTGATTAATGTACAAAATCAGGTGAGTTGTGCTCTTGAATTTTGATTTCAAATCCAATGTGAATGTCAAAAATGGCCTTTTGTCGTCGCTGCGTCGCTGCGCTGCTGACGTTGCTGCTGCTTTTCGAACATCAATTTCGAAACTGAGCGCGTCAAAACAAGAGAGTGTGCGAAAGCGAGAGCACCCGAAAACATTTGTTGTTATGCATCAGCTGCGATTTTTTTTATTTTGATTGCTTTAATAAAACGGTTAATTTATATAATTGAGCCACTTTCTTGCCTCGCCCCCTTTTGCTAAAAACGTTGAATTGGCCTTGAAGTTTGTTTGTGCATGTCACTGTCAGTTTTCACTTTTCTCAACATATTTGTATTTTGTAACATAAGTTTTATTCTCTTTTCCTTTGGCATCATAATGTTGACATTTGCTTTGGTTTTTCTATAAATTTTAGATTACATTGCCCAAAACTCGCGCACAACAACAACCAAAGCTGTGTTCATTAAATCTTGTGTGCTAGAGGGAGAAAGCGATTTTGTGCTTTCTATATATTTTTTTGTATTTTGTTTACATGTGACATCCTTTAACATTGAGGGCTGCTGTTTTTGTTGCTGTCCCTGGCCCCAAAATGTCCGACTCTGTCGCGTCGCTGCCGACGTCGCTGTAGCGCTTGCTCTCCGAGTGAGCTTTGTTTACATTCGCTTTGTTCAAACACACAAAGGCAATGCATACACAAACAGACCACATAGCACACACACATACACATACACATACACATAAACACTGGCACGCACGCAAGCCTGCACGTGTACACCCAGCTGAACTTTTCGGCATTCGAGATTTGAATGAATTTCGGTGTAGAAATTATATGAAATATGCTGTTAATATTGTCTGAAAAAATGGAAAAAGGAGCAAAATAGTTTGTTAAAATGTATATTTTTTACTTTTAAATAATAAGAAAATTTCATTTCTTAAAAATTTATATAATAATCTTAAAATAGTAAAACAAAAAAAAAAAAATAAATAGTTATTTCAAGGATTTCAAATTTATGCTTTTTGTTTTAAATGTTTCTTACTAGGCAAACAAAAACACGATTTAAAAAAGAAAACAGCAAAGTATGCTTAGGAAACTGATTTATGTTTACGTTGAATAAAACTTTGCTTGTTATTCAGTTGAAAGTATTTTTAAGCTTCTGCCTGCGTTCAAAAAAAACCACTTCTGTTTTTCGTTCGCTTTTCAGCTGCGTTAGTTTCTACTGGGTGTGCAAACTATTTTTGTGTACTTATTGTTGTTGCTGTTGTTATTGTTGTTCATTCTGCTTGTCATGTTGTTGAACTACATTTGGTGGCGAACACCCCCACGAGTAGAGTTCAAAATCCCTCATCTCGTTTCGTCTGTGTGTTGTTTTTCTGTTTTTTCACTTTTACTATGTATTTTCGCTCGACTCTCTTGACTCTAATTTGGCTCATGGCCGTGTCACATTGCTCCTGCGGCAGTCGCAGCTAATTTGTGTCCTGGCAGCAACGTCTTGGGTTTCCATTCTTGCGTCTCTATTAATATTCTAGAAAATCCTCTGCGGAGTCTAGTTGAAATTTTCTTACACTTGTTGCACATCTCACATTCTCTCTCTCCCTCTCTCGCTTCTTTGCAGGGCGGCGAAGTTATACAGGAGAGCATTACATCCAATATTGGCGAGGATTTGATTACCCTGGAGTTTCAGAAGACAGACGGCACCCTCATCACGCAGCTCATCGACTTTCGCAACGTAGGTGGCTTTCACAATGAGAATATAATCATTGAAATCTAACCGAAAACCAACAACAACAATTCTTTCTTCCTTTTGCGCAGGAGGTGCAAATCCTCAAGGCGTTGGTACTCGGGGAGGAGGAGCGCGGCCAGAGCCAGTATCAGGTCATGTGCTTCGCGACTAAATTCAACAAGGGCGACTTCATCTCCTCGGATGCGATGGCCAAGCTGCGCCAGAAGAACCCGCACACGATACGCACACCCGAGGAGGACAAGGGACGCGAAACGTACACGATGAGCAGCTGGGTCCAGCTGAACCGCTCGCTGCCCATCACACGGCATCTGCAGTCGCTCTGCGCGGAGGCCACCGATGCCACCTATGTGAGGGACGTGGATTTGAAGGCCTGGGCGGAGCTGCCAGGTGAGTGAAGCATTCAATTACTGATTAATTACGCCCCAGCAGCAGCTATTAACATGTTTTCAATTGATTTAAAACTGACTGAAGCTCATAAATGTTGCTACAGTCCACACTCGCTATGGTTAATTATTGGCTTTATGAGCTAGAAAGGTTTTAAATTCATAGCATTTTTTTTATTACAAGAGCATTAGCATTTTCATTCTCTTCCGATTGGCTAAAATCTGATTTTCAAATATCTAACATCAAATAATTGTTTTCAATTAAACCAAAAGAAAACTTATCGCCGTGTAGAGGACATTTTTCCTTTAGGGTTTTACTTTTTTAAGATCACAAAAACTTGTTAGTTAATTTTTGTCAATGAAAACAAAATAAAAAAAGAAATGAAGATAAATATTTCTTTGTGATGTCTTTCACACATTAGTTTAACAGGCTTGGTATGCAAAAAAAATGAAACCTGAATAAGGAAGGAAGAGTTTTAGAATGTTATTTTTTTCGCAAAAATGTTTATTTTATTTAAACTGGTTTTCTGTTACCTTTAGTGGCAACTTGATTCAGCTTAATAATTTTTAAAAATAAGGTATTTAAACCTGACTATTTTGGAACCAAGTCATGTTAAATCAGCTCCTTAATAGTAGTGTTGAATGTAGGTAGGCTTGACTGACTTAGCTACAATTTTTAACACTTCATCTGCAAACTCTCCGAGGACATATTTCCTTTTGTAATAACTTGGTCAAATATCAAATGGAAAATTGTTAACAAGCTGTTGCACATTTGTTAACCAACTTGAACTTTGGCACTTTTTTTTACTTTATATTCTGTACATTTTGCTTGATTTCGTTTTGGTTTTTGCGCCCACCCTCTTTGTTGTGTTGTTGTGTCCACGGTTAGGCTCCTCAATTTCCAGCCTGGAGGCGGCGACCGAAAAATTTCCCGACGCTCTCTCCACGCGCTGCAACGAAGTGAGCAGCCTGTGGGCGCCCTGCCTCTGCACCCTGGAGACCTGCATCGGTTGGTATCCGTGTGGACTGAAATACTGCAAGGGGAAGAGCGCGGCTCTGGGGAGCGACACGTCCGGCGCACAGCAGCAGCTGCTGCAGCAACAGCAGCAGACGAATTATCGGTGCGGCATCAAGACCTGCCGCAAGTGTACACAGTTCACCTATTATGTGCGACAGAAACAACAGTGCCTCTGGGATGAATGACGACGCGGCGAGCTGCAGATGCTGCAGATGCGCTGCGCCAGGCAGGTACCGGTGTCTGTCCCGGTGTCTGTCCCGGTGCCAGTCCCGGTGCCGTCGGTTGCCGGGGCAGCCGCATGCGATGCTGGCGAAACAGCGGCAACGACAATAACAACGACGAGCAGGGTGACAACAACAGCAACAACAATAACGACCAACAAATTACGCCAACTGCTTTTGTTGGTGCAACAGCAGATGCCTTTTGCACTGTGGAGCTTTCCGGTCCATCACATTTCCCATCAGGCACATCAACAACAAGAAGAACATGCAGAGACTCACCATCCCCATCCCCATCCACATCCCCATCCGGATCATCAACACCATCAACGTCATCACACAGCGGCCGCCGCCTTGTCCCATCACCCATCAACAATATCCACTATTGTGGCGTGATAAAGCGCACACACACACACACCCTCACACATACACACTCACCTGACATGAGTTTTTTGTTTCAGTATTGCATTATAGGCTGTATATATGTAACTATGATTAGAATATAGCCAAGCTACACTTACGCTTATCCTGCTAGGTTAGATTGATTGATTGATAAGCACACGATATGAGCTAATTGATTTATATACACATTTCATAAACTTAAAATTTTTTTTTGATTATTATATTCGACATTTAAGTTTGCCAATTTTTTTTATTTTATTCACCTTTGCAACAAATATGAGGAAACATTAACATTTAAGATTTTCTTCAATAATACCTGACAAATTTATTTTTATATTTTCGCTGCAAATCTTTATTATATATCCCATTCTGGTGTTTCCATTTAAAGTTTCAGCACACATTCTCAACATACATACCTTGATTTATATTGCTGCTCGTTATTACCTTTCTCTTTAAAATGCAATTTTTTACTGTTTGCATTTTAATTGCAAATTTTAAACTTAATTGCTATCTGCTGCTATCTGTTTGTGGTAGATTATTTTACAATGTTTTTTTTCGATTCCATTAAATTTGTTATATTCCTTAGAAATCATATTTCAAAAACTGCTGCAGTTTTTTTCTTAATATTGGATTTATAATTATCATATGTCTCAATGTGGCAAAATTAATCCTTTTATAATAATTATACGTTCCCCCATTAAAAATAGCTCGCATTGTTTTTCCTGCAAATTTCTTTTGCCCATTTCCATTATTTTGAATGTACCTTTTCCGTTGTTTATCTTTGCGGTCTATGTTAAATAATGGCTCATTAAGTTTATTTACGCAGTTCGACAAATTTGCAGAGTCCTTTTTGCCCGTTTCACGCTCTTTCCACTCTCATTTGTCATAATTAATGTGTACATAATATAAATGATTGTCGCTTCATTAAATTTACGCTTTTCGCTTTTTCCACCTCAATCATATTATGACTTTTTTTTCGCATCATTTCACGAATAAACGGCTCAAGAAATAAATTTAGAGTATTATATTTAAAGAATATAAAATTAAATGTGGCCTTAGCATATTTTATGAGCGCAACTAAAAAAGTTTGTAAAATTCTAGGATTTGACACACACACACACACACACACACATACAATACACTACAAATACAAAATACTTTAATCTGAATTGTGCTCATAATAGAAAATAAACACTTGCCATTTAAGGTTAGTTTATAAATGTTTGTATTACTAACAAAAACGACTGCCGCAAATGCTTTTTATATATTTAATCCCAAATAAATGGCTGTTCTGATAACTAAAAACTTATTAAAATGGAAAAATAATTACATTTATTCTGCGATTTCTTCTAACAATTGTAAACGAAATTATCCCAATTATTGTTCTACTTTCCACAAAGAAGGACCTGCCTTTTTCCAATTTTTATTCCGTACTATAAACTTGTCATTTCTAGATAATACCAATAAAAAGAAAACAATACCAAGAACAATAATCTATTGTAAAGTTTCAAGAACTAGTCTACTTAGAGTGTTAGATGGCTATTTTCCTAAAAGCATACTACAAAAAAAAAGATATTGAAAATGTACACAAAAAATTCAACTAGAATTTCAATTTCGACAAAGTATAAAAAAAATAAATATAAAAAAAAACGGTGATAATAATTTTTTCTACAAAATCGAATAACAACTTTTTCTCACTGTAATGTAAAAATTACCAATACAATTTGTATATATTATAATAATTAGTTTTAATATATAGTTATAAAAAAATGCTGGAGAACTCAAAAATCTGATTCATATAAAAAAAACATAAATATAATCGAAAAGACAACTAGTCCTAAGACAAATATTAATTTAGTCATAATAAAGCAGCTGATAAATTCTACGTTTTATAAGAAAATTAAAAGAATACGTCATGTTTGTTAATGGGAATTGGTTTAACTTTTTGGTAAATACGCTTTACCCAATTGTGAATTGTGCAAGTACTCGAATTTCTTACTTTCGGCCACTCGGCAATGTAAACACACAGCCGGCAAATGCATCTTGATACTCATTCAACCAAATCTGAACATGGACATGCTTTGGTTGCAGTGCTGCCAAATTTGGAGTTAAAAAAGCTAGATTTGCGGAAAAGTGCTAGATTTAAGTAATAATAAGAAACTCTACATAAATCACTTTGCGATATCAGTTTATGCATTAATTTATATTGCATATGATTATTTGGCTTACATCAAGCGAAATTGGCAGCACTTTTCTGTTGTCACACCGCAACAGCCAACTCTACTTTAGCTGCTGCTCTCAAAAACAAACAAGGCGCATCTTGGTGGTGCTGCTGCTGCTGCAGTGGATTCTTGCCTGCCTTGCCTTGAGCCAGTGGCAAATCCTTTATGCGATTTGTAATTCATGAGCAGCGCGCACACAGATTCTTATCATTTATTTTGCTGTGCAATCGGTATCGAGTGCCACACACACACACAGATAGAAAGAAGCAGACAGTCAGTGGGAACTGGCAACTTGAGTTGGCTATAACTATATTCATGACAGCGCTGGGAAGTCGGCGACGATAGCTGAAGACGTGCGGAAACCAAATCGGCGTCGTAGAAAATTGAATTTGCTGCCAGCAGGGAGCACTGGAGTGTTGCTGGGAGGGGGTGGCAACAAGGGAGTAGGGTTTCTTGTATTGGCAGTTGATAGTATTCGGTTTTTGTGCTCTTAACGCGGGTGCAAACGTATGTGCATGCCTAATGAGCCATGAAATGCCAGGGATTGCGTCCTTTCTTCCTCAATTTTTTTTATTATTTTTTTTTTTTGGTGGGTAATCAGCGACAGCTGGTCAACGCTTGACCTCTATATACAAATATACAATACATATATAAATATATATTTTTATGTGTGCTTGCCCGGCAAAGGCTACATAATTACAGCATTGAAGGCTGCTGGCGCGTAAATCAAACAAAATCAACTCTCCACGCAGTGCTCTTAATTAAGTTTACACTCTCGCAATTCGATTTTCTTGGCGCCTCGCGTTGGTTGGGGCCCAGGAGACAGGACACAAGACAGCCGACAAATATGTCAGTTTCGTTCTGAGAAGATAGTGGAACACAAGTTAATTAATTTTAATACAATTTTTACTATATTTTTGTTATTAGATATTTTAGATTTATTTGTCACATAAATTAAAAAAAAACATAATAATTTATATATAGGCAAACATATGGATATATGTGTAATGTAGATATAGATAGATTTGAATATATAACCTTTGCAATTGCCATATAAATTCAATACAAAATAAATTAATTTTAAATAATTTTAATAAAATTTTTAATATATTATTTTATTTTTTTTTTACATATATTTATCGCATAAATGAAAATACGTATAAATTCTACATAAGCAAACACATCGATATATATGGAATGTGGATATGAAGATATATATAAAGGTTATGTAATTGCCAAATAAATTCACGCGATGGCGAATGTGAAACTTTCTTCACCTGTGGCAGCTGGTTCAGCTGGCCAACGAATAAGTCAAGTGTTTTTGCTTTTGTTGTTGCATGGATGTAAGTATTTGCATCTACATATGCATGACTGTATGTATGAGGGGTATGTGTGTGTGTGGATTTTGTGCTGCAGCCGTGTTCAGAGTTGTTGGTATTGACTTTTTCAGGTCAAAAGGCGGTTGTGTGCTTAACATTTGCATAACTACTGAACAGCACACGCACACACGAAAACACCCATGCATAGATTTGTGTGTGTGTGTGTGTGGGTATATCTCGGTATTCAATTAATATCACTCATACGCCCTGTAATCATCTGAAGTACCAAATAGGCTCAAGCACTTGGTTTTTCGGCCTTGCCGCGTCAAACACTCAGACGCCATTCAAAGTTCGTGGCTTATAATTTATACAACCACGCCCCCCGTACACCAAAACAGCACATCAGCATTAATTTTGCTGGGTCACGTAGGGCAATGAGCAATATCAACGGCAACAGCGACAGCGACAACAAAAGCAGCACCAAAGCAGCTGACGACAGGCGAACAACATTTGAAATGTTATTTTCACTTGGCAATTTGACGAACTGACGCACTGACAAACTGACGCATTGCCTAAGCGTTGCCACAGATACTTGGCTCTAATATTTGTTTCATTCTAATTGAAAGTTTTAACAATTAGCGGGGCCAAACAGAAACGTGCCGACAATGAGCATTCAGCGAAAATTACGCCCACGCCTAAAAGCAGGCAACAAGTTTTTGTGCTTTTGACCCCTTCGCAGTGGAATGCAATTTAATGAAATATTACTACTATATTTAGAAGGCCTCGCAGCTAGTCAAATAGCCAAATTTCTAGAGAAGCGCGCAAAAGACCGCTTTGTCTTCGGAATATATTTAAGGAATGGCAATAACAAAAGTTTCGACCAGAATTCCAGCTTTGAAAAATATGCAAATAAAATAAATTTGCGAATTTAAAGCGTCCATTTAAATTGCCTAAAGCAATAATTGTTACAAATTAGTCGCAAATTTATTTTATGTAAATATTTAACAATCGCTTAATACGATTTAAATAAAATGATATTTAAAGACAAATGATTTTATTTGTATTACATTATTTATTTATTTCTATTATATAAATACGGCTTAAATGGAATACTAAAGTTTTAATAAATATTAAAATTTGCCTACTTTAGTATTTAAGTGATTTAAGTGATTTTAATAAATATCTAAAATGTCCCTACTTTAGTATAATACAAATATTATTTACAAAAATTAATTAGTTAGAGATTAATATAATTATTTAATTTGCTTGCTTTATTATATTATGTTATTATTATATTAATATAATTATTTAATTTGGAGCTAACGAGTCAAGCATTAACAGTCTAAATATATATTGAGAGCAAAAAACCTGCGTTACATTTTCGTATAAACATAATATGTTTAATCAATAATAATAACAATTATTTAAAATTTATGATGAATTAAAATTCGGAAAAGCCACATTTATATAACATCAGCATACCCTCGATGTTTTTAGTGGTACCAGGGTATGAAAAGCTCCTGTGACGATTATCTATCGCATTATTGCGTGAGGTATGGGCGTGTCTTTAGCCGAGTTAGTTGCCATCAAATGCAATGCACATAAATCAATGACAATCAAAATTCATTTCGTTTGCTTTGATTTATTGCGTTTGTTTGATTTGCCACAGCTTCAGACAGATAGAGGTACAGGCTAGATGGGTTTCTATACGGTGGATTTGCTTTATCCTCCTTATCGGCAATGCATATTAATGTGAACTGTTAAATTGTAACAATGGGGGATCAGCTTTTCGTTTGCTTTTTGATATTACTTCTACCCTTGTTTTATTTTCTGTTTTTTTGTATAAATGTTAAATGTGTATACCCTGTAAAGGGAGCAGTGGGTGGCGGGGTAACCTTTCTGTCGAATCATCAATCAATCAAACGCGTGTGATTTGCTACAGTTCAAATTTCGCTCTCAGCTCAATCGTTCAGGCATTCAAGCTGAAATACAAATATTTGCTTTTTATTTTTTTTTTTTGCAAAGTACAAAAGCGCCTATTGGGTGCGCCCCCCAAGCTGGGCGTGGCACACCTTTTTGTGAAGAGCTCAAGTGCTGTGCCAGGTCGAGGGCTTAAGCCCGTCCGTCCGCTTGTTCGTTCGCCTGACTGACATGGCTTACAAATGAAGGCATGGCACTGGACAGGGATTGGGGCTGGGGTTGGGGTTGTGTGACCTGTGCCAAAAGGGTAAAAAAAAAGAATAATGCCAAGGCAACTCTGGCAGCAGCTGCTACACTTCTGAGTGCCTAATCCCAAACGCGATGCGCGAGCAACCTGTTACATAGCTGGCCCATAAGTGCCCGGGCCGGAGGCCAAGGATCCAGGACTACGGCCTACCACCCAGCAAATGGCATGAGTAATAAGGCTCAGTGCAATTATTTAGAAAATTGTGCTTACGACAACAACAAGGCCAGGCCAATACTTAAAGTGAGCAAAGAATTTTTAAATTTAAGGTAAGGTAAGTATATTAAAAATGTTAAGAATTCTTTAATGTTTAAGATTTAAAGCGACATCTTTATAATTTATATTACTACATATATTTGCCTTTTTACTTTATTAAACGGATCTTTCACAAAAATATGAACTTAACTTAATAAATATATACACATATAATCTGTTTTTGCTAAGTAATCAAAATATTTATTACAAATATTTTGTATACTTAAAGTATGCATAAAATATTCTAATTGAAAGTAAATAGTTTCTTAGATCAAGAATATTATTTAATCTACATAAAGTAATTTAAAAAATTTTTAAATTTAAAATGTTAAATTTTTATTATTTATGTTTGATTTAAGTACAAAAATATATATCAGATGACAGCCTAACTAAATCATATACATATATATATATATATTTATATATATATATATATTTAAGAGGGCTGTGTATGCCAAATATGAAAATTGTGCAATTGCATTTGGCCAGCAGGAGGGGATGACTGAGGACGCCCAAGTGACGACAGGAAGTGCTCTCTCTGTGCTGTGCCAGCTGCCGTTCGAGTTTTGCATATTTATTCAATATCAAAATAACCGACAGTTAAATTGTAAATAAGTTTTGTCGCCGTCTTAACAAGGCTTGCAGCTGCTGCTGCGATGGCTGCGAACAATGCAACAATGCAGACTCAAACTTGCCTCAAACTTTAATGAGAGGCCGCCATACAGCGTAAGTGGCAGGACAATGCGTTAACAGGCACAGGAACTTCGGGGAATGCATAAATCCTTAAAGTGTTCACTTGGCTTCGCTTTCGCCGCACTGCCTCAAGTACATTTGCTAATGACAAAGTCAGACAGGCGTGCAACAAACTTCAACGTGCCACACTGGTGCAAGTGAACAGAACAGCAAGAGAACTAAGTTGCACCAACTGGTTGTCATTCAGTTCATTTTTCTGTTTTAAACTCTACAGTGGTTCAAGTTTCTTTAAAGTTTAACGAAATGAGTATTATACATTATTATTTAAAATAAATAAAATAAAATAATGGAGAAAACATTTTGATCAAATACAGTAAAAGTAAAAATCAAATACTTGATACAATTAATTTATTTAAGTATATCTTCATATTTTTAATATTTAAGCAGAATAATCTTGTATAGTTCAATGAGAATGCAAAAATAAAAATACATATATCTTTAAGTACACAGAACATACCACCATACACCACACTTTAATTATATAATATATAGACAATATACTGTACTTTTCTTTATTGTATTTTTACTATACTTAACTATATTTACTACTCTAACTAAATATTTAAACTTTTTTTGTAATAAAAATTTAATTATATACTAGTTTTACTCAGCTTTGCGTCACTGTGCAACGTGCTATGTTTATTGTTGCATACTTTTCAGCGCGGCAGACAATGCGCCTTTTCCGTTACCGTTACCGTAACCGTTAGCCGTCTGTCGCCTGTCGTGTGCGTCGTGTGCCTCTCCCTGCTCCTTGTTTGCGATGGTTTGTGGAGTGTGCGTGCAATTTACGCGTCCAGCGTCAAGTGGCAGCCGTGGCATGCCACAAGCTGCAGGCGAGGCCATTGTGACCAGTTGCCAGTCGACGGTAGTTGGCAGTCATGCAACTTTAGTGTGTCTCTCTCCTTGGCGCCGAGTGTTGAAAACATGTTAATTGCTAGCATTAACAATAACAACAACAATAACAGCAGCAACAACAGCAACAACAACAACAACAACAACAGCAAGTGGCTGCTCCACTTGCGTCAACGTTTTCACGTGCCAAACGGAAGTCGGCCACCCGCCGCCCCCTAAAAAATCCACATTTGCAGCTGCTTAAGTAGGCGTGCCATAAAAAAAAACGGGGAAGTAAAAATGAAGAAGAAAAACGGAGCCGCCAAAGCTGTGCGCGGAAGTATTTGTCATGATATTTATCGCATAAGCCATTTCTTTTGAGTAGGCGGCCTCAGCAAACGGAAAATTGTGAAAATTTAATTGAAAACGTTGCCTGGCAAGGACACGTGCCATGCACCGAACAGCGACAGGAGCAGGAGCAGGAGCCAGCGCAGCAGCAGCTCATAAAATATTAAACGGTTTTTTTCTTTTTGAATTCCATTGGAGCAGCTGCGGTCGTCGAGGGAGGCTTAAAACATCAAATATAAAATACAAAATATTTAAAATTAGGTCATCGATTGTGCAATTTATATTCTCATGTGAATAAAGCTGCTTTTTAAATGCTTTTTTAACGGGTGAAAAGTTAAAACAAATTAAATTTTTAAATTTAACCAACAGATAACAAAAAGTTTTAATATTTATATATTGTTTAATAAAATGTGCCTAAAAAATATAAAGAAATATTTTAAATATTTTTAAATTTCTATTCGCGGTTATTCGTTTTTAGACAATTTGTTATGCAAATATGAATATTCAAGTAATAAATTCAATAATCATTTTTGCCCCTATTTCAAGGGGACTATTGTTTATTTTTGGGGGTTTCAACCTCTTGTTTGCACACTTTCCGTCGCATTTTGTTGTGCCTCCGTGTACGTTTTCATTTGATTTTTTTAGTACCGTATTTTCTTGTTTTTTTTTATACTTTTCACATTGTGTTGTAAATTTTTTTAGTACCCAACAAGCGACGTTTGCATTTAATTTAAGAATCACAGTTATACTACATCAAATTTTGTATACGCATTTGAAACAGGAGAAGCAACAAAAATTTAATATCATCTTAAAGCCACATAAATTTTTAATTAAAAAAAAAATGGTTAAAAAAATAAAAAAGAAAAAAATCTCAAACACATAATCCTTTTTAATGGTTAAAAAACGCTGAGAAAAAATGTAGACAAAAGTGCATAAAAAAATGGTAACAGCCACAAATTAATTTGTTTATTTAGGCAACATTTTTTTTTGCAGCTGCGCTGCGAAACTTTTGCTGACAATTTAAAAACCTAAAATGTAAAAATTTTTTTTTCAAAAGAAAAAAAACCCTGTGCATTAAATGCCGAGGCAGAGCATAATACCATTTACATGCACTTAGTTTACACACAACCTCAGCAAAACTACACAGCGAGGGGAAAGGTGTGGCGGCAGTGGGGCATAATGAGAAATTTCCATGCAAAATATGCGCGAGCGCCGAGCAGTCGGTGCGAATAAAAATACAAATGTAACAGGACAGAAAACAGCTAATAACATCGAGTCGGATTTTAAATACCCTAACATTTGTTTAAAAGAAAAATATAGTTTTCTTTAAATATGTGATTTATGTTTAATAAAAATATATGAAAAAATATATATTTTTTATTTTGAAGAATTTTTTGTTTACATGACTAAACTAGTATACCCACTGTTAGAGTGTGTAAAAAAAAATGCTGAAATTGCAAATGACAAGTTTTGCACTAAGCAGCAGTACAAATAGACGAGAGCTAAGTCCTGTTGGGCGGAGGACGAGGGCGTGGGCGTGGGTGGCTTTGTAGTGTGTGTTGGGAGGTATGACAGTTACATTGACACACTTACTGCATGATAAAGCAAAATGAGTGACAAACTGACTGCACAACGTTGTAAGCTGCTTATTAAGCGCTGCAGCATCCGCCGTTGCAGCCGTGGCAGGTGTTTGACGTGCCGTACAGCAGCTGCAACACTCCGTGTGCCACATTTCCGTACAACAATTTCAAGTAACGACCAAACGCCAGTCGCCCAAATATAAATGAGCCCAAAAATAGCGCGCAAGCTTCAAGTAAATAAATGGGTTAGTTTCTCTTGAGGGGCCCGAATTAGTGCCGCAACCCAAATCAATGTCAACGGCTGCTTTTTTTCTTGCGAGCAGATTGTGAAACTGTTGCTCTGGGTGGGTGGGGGTGCAGGAGGCACGTGCCCCACCAAGTTGATAAAGTTGCCGCGTTAACAGCCGTTAAACTTGCCACACGCAAAGGGTTTAGACGCACCGTTGAGATTTCTTTGCCTGGCTTACAGCAAAACTTTTTCCATTCTTTCAATAAATAACAGAATGGCAGCAACAAACGCCAAAAAAAAAAAAACAAAAGAAAACTCAGCAACTTGGGCCCAAAATTCAGCGCAATCGATTAAAAATTGATGGATTTTAAATTTAAGCCAACATTTTTGGGTTCCAAATTACTAAAGAGAAAAGTTAGTTGGAAAAGAAAAGCACATTGCTTCAGATTGGCAAAAGTAATCGTGTTGGTTTTAAAAATCCGTTATTTTAAATATTTGATTTTTACAAAAGATCTAGACAAAGTTATAGAAGATTTCGGACTAGTAAAATACTTTCTTTGCCTTTGACAGTCTATCTATTTCTACGACGATACTAAAATTCTTGCAAATAAAAGTCACTTCTTCGCCATGAAACAGCGAAAGATTTCAGTTCTTAGTTGCTTTGTGAATGTACTTAAGTTTTACCGCATTTCAGTTCAAGTTGTTTCTCCAACAATGCAAATTCTTAACTTTATTGCACTGGAATTAAAGTTCGCGCTGACATAGAAATGCCTTCGTCATGTTGTCATTAATTTGTCAAGAGAAAGAAAACGAATAAGCTCAACATCGAAATACCCTTTAGTTCAATACGCAATTTTTTTGAGCAACTAAGTATTTAGTACATTTAATTTAAAATCAAATATATTCTTTAATAAAACAAAAATTTTTTTTTTGTTAATTAAAACATCAAAATATTAATTGGATTATTAAATATACCAAATATACAATATTAAAATAATAGTATAAACATATAAATCACAAAGGCTATTTTTTATTTTATTTTAAAAACTGTATTTTTATCACAATTTCTTTTAATAACTTGAATTATTTTCTTATTATAGAGGAATATTTGTGTTAATAGCATTACATAATAAGAACAATGACTGTTATTGATAATTGCTGCTGTTGTGCTTATAACGAGCGCCATTTTTGTGCAGGCTGCCATTTTGACATGAGTTTCTAATGCTGCTTGAAATATTGCACATACGCAGCGTTGTCGGGCAGCTGCCATACTTGCAAGCCCCAACTTGCCCAACTAAAAAAAGGGTTCTGTATTCTTTACTTGCAGTTGGGCTTCGATTTCGCCAACATTTACTTTCAATCATGTTGAAGCTGTTCCCAGCTCAGCTCGAGTGCAACTCTCAATGGAGAGAAACAAAGAGCTCAAGTGCAAATGAAATGAGATGTGATGCGATGTGATGCGATGCGATGGGATGCGATGGGATGCGATGTGTGTTGAAAGAGAAGTAGCAGCAGCAGCAGCAGCCATTTTGTAGCTGTTACTCTTGTCAAGCTGTCGTAAAAACTTTCGTCTTTGCAATTTCATTCGCTCATCTCATTCTTTGAAATATGATTTTTGTTTTGCCTTTGTTTTCAAGTGCCAACTAAAAACACATCCAATGCAGCCATGAGCTCTGTCGTCACCAACTAGGAACCAAGGGAATTGAACATGTTCTAAATACACGTTTTATCCAAATTATACTTAGTTTTAGCTCACTTTATCAAGGGACATCGTCAAAAGCTGTTAAAAACTAAACAAAGATAATCTTAAACTATGTTCGTTTTAATAAATAATAATTCAATTAGAATTGCAAACGTCACTTTATACATTTGAAAGGATTAAAACACCGCTTTAGCTGCAAATTCCTTTCACAAAAACTAGACATAAACGAAATTCTTTTGCAGCACACATTAAGAGCTTCATACTCTGAAAGTAAAATGTGCTACCTACACAAACAGAAAATAGAAAACAGAAAACTGGTGTGTAGCACATTTTAGACAAGCAGCAAATTCGTGAGTGCATTTTGACATATTCATGCGCTTCGTTGAGTACACAAAGTTAATGGAAATGCACGCAGCCCAAAAGAACGATGTTTATTCATATATCATATCGAATGCAGCCTGAGTTTGCCATCGCAATACGTATACGCAATATATATATGTGTATGTTTTTACGAAGCTAAACAAGCTGAAAGTGGAAACAATGGGTTTTACGTTAGCTTGGCCAACCATGGCAGCTGCCTTATGCCTTTTGCCTATTGCTTTCCACCTGCTGTGCATTGTTTGGGCTTTGATAGCTTTGGGCCAGCTCACAACCAGGCTCAAGACTGCCTAATTGCCTTATATTTCATTGATAGAATTGGTTTTTGAGCGCAGTATTTGCTTTTAAAAATTTATATTTTTCTCCCACTTTTTGCTACGTGCAGCTGCATTTGGCAAATATTTATGGCAAGCTGCAAATCAATTTCAATTTTTGTTTCAAATTCAATTCGTTTGTGTTGTAAACCAAATACCAAAAATTGCGGAAGAAATTGCTAACTGGCAAAAATTTTAAATATTGTGTAGATGTGGCGTCGATACTCTTTATAAATATTTCAATGCATTAAAAAATATTTGTATACAATGTACATTTTAACAATATGGCTGTATTTGGATTTTTAGTAATTTTTTAAAATTTATCTCTTTTATTTATCTTTATAGATACTTCTTTTACACTATGAGATACATTACAGCATACTTTAAAGCTTTTAAGCATGTTCAATTTTCCATTCAATTTGCCAGCAGAGAACAGTGTAGTTAAAAACTGTATTTTGAGCAATTTATATAGAGTTTGAACCCAAGAGAATACTTGTAAAAACTCTTTTTCAAGGCTGGATTTCTTCACGCACCTGCGGGCAATAATCACACTTTGTAATTCATTAACGCTTTCATTTCCACAGCGCGCCTGTCACTGGTAATTACAAAAGGAAAGCCAAATGGAAATGGAAATGGAATTGGAAGTGAAAGCAGCGGCAACTGTGCACCTGAAATTCAACTGAGTATTGCCTACGCCCATGCGCCTCCCTTTTTGCAGCCACGCCCTTAGGCGTCGGGCCCTTCACACATTAATTTCGCTTTATGAAATCTTTTGCACATTAAATGCGTCTGATGCGTAACCCTTTGCGGGCCACACCCCCGCTCCGCCCCGACTCGCCTTCAGGGTGCGCACCAAAAGTTACGCATTAAAAACCTTTTCCTTTTCTTTTCATTTTTTTCCTGTGTTTTTTTGTTATGCTCCAAAAGTCGTAAAACTGAGTTTTATGAATGCGATTAAGCGCGTGAACTGCACGAAAGCATATTTCACATGGTCTTCCCTTCGCTTCCCCCTCCCTCCGCCGCTTTCTCTCTCTTTGCTTGTCTCGTGTTCGGGCGTCCTACTTTGCTGTTGTGGCCGGAATTTGTCATTTTTAATGACTATGAAAAGAATGCGCTCGTAATTACAGGGCTAGAGCAAAAAAAAAAATAAAAATATATACAAAAAAATTACAAATGTGTCTGCCACTTTATAGTAGAGTGCATCATAAATTGTTTTTACTTAGCACATTCCTAAAAAGAAATTATGAATTCGTATAGTTTTGAAAATTTCAAATAATATTTGATCACTTAAAGATTTTTGTTTTTGTTTTTTTTTTTAACATTTCTTATCTTGATTTTATATTTATTATAAATATTTATTATATTATAATTATTATCTTTTCATATTCTTGAAAATATTTTTTTGATTAACTTAGCATAATTTATATTTTTGGTATTTAAAGTTATATAATTTTTTTGAATTTAAAGGGCATTCACATTTCGCCAATTTGCTGCTGAAAATTTCCATGTAGCACTTGGGTTTGCCTGAATTGCAGTTATAACTAAGTAGCATGAAACCAGGCAGTGCGGTGCAGTGGAGCGCACACCCCCAAACAGCCCACTTGGTGGCAACCCCTGTCGCAATTCGCTATTGTTCTCTCGCACTGGCACAGCCAGGACTTAAATCCGTTTCCTCATCTGCTTGTCTTTCATTGCAGTCTGCTTTTCAGCGTGCTTGTCAGCGGCAACGTCGTCGTCGCCATCGTCATCCTCAACCTCAACCTCATCCTCATCCACGTACTTATCCTTGTAGGTGGTAACTTCCGTACGTCCGTCTGTCTTGTCCTGGCGTCTATTCGTCTTTATGTCTGTCCATTCGCCTGGCTGGCTTCGCTTTCTTTCTATTTGGCATTCGCACTTAAGTGATTTTGACACTTGTCCTACTTTCCATGCGTTGATTTTTGTGTCAGCAGTGCTCAAGCAGTCCACGTCCTCCCGCTAACCACAGCCCCGTCCGTCCGTCCGTCCGTCTGTCAATCCCATCCTGCTATAGGCTGCGTGTGCTGTTGTTGTTGTTGTAATTCAGTTTGCAAGCCGCCAGCTGAAGTTGTTCACCTTTCAATACGCTGCAACTACACGGGCAGCCACTACAGGAACTTCTCTAGCTAGTTTTATTTTTTTTTTATGCTTTTCCCTTTTTTATACCCTGTACCCATTCATATTGGCTTGACGTATGAAGTACAAATGAACACAAATTTTGATAGATTTATGTGACCCATTTATGTTTAATCTCTCATAACTAACCTCTCACAATAAAAAGCTAACCGATTTTAATGTTAAATTGCATTTTTTCATGATATGGATTGACTCTACATTTAAAATATATGCAAAAAGTACAGATTTTTACACATTTCTTAATGAAAAAATCATGTGGTTCGCCATTTTTAATTTTTGGAAAAAAATATATTTTAAAATTTAGATTTGCGGAGTTATATTTTTAACCGATTGTATTTAATACATTAATATAAAACCCAACAAAACAACCAATTCTGAGAGGGTCAATTTTTTTTATCAAAAATAACTATTCACCATTGAAAAAATTTTGGACATGTAAAACTCTTGAATCCCCAACTTCCATTTTTTAAACTCCCATAACTTTGTCAAAACTGAACCGATTTTTATGTTTTATGGCACTTTGGTCATGATTTGTCGAAAATTATACATTTTTGTAAAAAATTATTTGAATTTTTTCTTGGTACAAATCAAGTTATTTTCTCGTAACTTATGTTTGGAAAAAAATTTTTTTTTTTCAGAATTTAGAATTGCAAATTTATATTTTTAATCGATTGTATTTGTATCAATTAACATAGAAAACAACATAAAAACCGATTCTGAGGGGTCAAATTTGTTGTCAAAAATGTTGCCTAAATTGACACAAATATCGACATGTAAAGCTCTCGAATCCATAGCTCCAATATTTTATACTTCCTTAAGTTTGTCAAGCCAACAGATTTTATATAGCTAATACATATATAGTATATACATAGCTAAAAGTGAGTTCTAAAAGGGTTTCTATGATATTTGGAACATATTAATTTTCCGGGGTATCCACCAGTCAAATACTCTCAACTCTTTTTCTCTGTTGGCAGGGCTTGCATCTAAAGTGGCAAAAACTTCAGTTGCCAGTACTCTGCAATTTTTTTTTTATTTTTTTTTTTGATTCCCTTCGATGCGTTCACCTCCTTTATTTGCTTTTGTTAGTGGCTGTTGTTGTTGTAGCTTCAGTTGCCATCATTCTGTTCATAAAACACGACGTCATCAGCGACTTTGGGAGCAACAAAAACAACAACAAGCCAAGCACAACTGAAGTGCACTTTTGTGGATTTTGCTTCTGATTTATGTGTGTGTGGGTGTGTTTGTGTATGTATATACTGGTGTGTTGTCTTGTGTGCTTGTCTGCGACAAAAGTCACTCAGTCTTGGCAGCTAGTGTCTGCTTAACTGTTTGTCTTGGCCCTATTGTTGTTTTGCTTTTTGTGAGCTGTGGGCTTAGCTGCTGGCACAGCTTGTTTACAATATAAACGCATTAAAAACGATTTATTTTTTATGGCCAAGCGATGCAACTGGTTGCTGCAATACCTTTAAGCTTGTCATCACAATAAACGGCCCCAAAAGGTATGCAACACTTTTCTGTCTGACACAAAAAACTTGCGTAAATTAAATCATTCTCTGTAGGACTCAGCGCAGCTTCAACAAACGCAACTTTTACAAAAGTTTTGACGCACGCAACTTAATTTTCTGTTTGTCTTCAGCTTGTCTTTTGCTTTTGTCAAAGTATATTTTACAGCACCCACACCCACATACACACACATGCGAACATACCCACAAACACAGAGAGAGTCACTTTGGCATTAAAAACTAATTTTATTTCTAATTAATTTTGACGTCTCGTCGTTTGTGGTTAAATATTCTGGCACGCGAAAAGTCGCTCTCTCCCTCATTCTTTGTCTCTTCTGGCCTTTACGATGCGGGCTCTGGAGCGAAGTCATTAAAAAAGTTAGCAAAGACTGCGCCACACACAGGCACAAACTTTGTGTGCACGTGTGTGTGTGGTTGTGTGTGTGTATTTACTTGTCAGCGTCAGCCACGTCGCACATTTTAAATGCTTCAAATGAAATTAACAAAGAAAAAGCCGTAAAATGTCACCGCAGCAGGTGTACATATATAATATACATATATGTATTTATACACACACACACACACACATCATATGCGGCTGTATCTTGGCAAGCCAAAGCCTCATATTATCCAGCAATGGGCGCTCAAGTTGACAGCTTTTGCAAAAATTCCAAATGAAGGTGACTTTAGGGTTTTTTTTTTTTTTTTTTTGCATTTGGTAACTTGAGCGCTTAAGATGTGATGAAAAACCGCTAGAAATTAAATATGTGTATTTTTAGTTTGTTCAACTGAGTTACGTTGTGGGTTCTTTCATTTTGGGGCTTTGGAAAAAGTGTTTGCTGAAAAAGCAGCTAACAACGTGGTTTGTTTTAACCGCTTGCAAATGAAAATCGAGTAAATATAAAAAATGAGGATTTTAAATAACCGGTTTTAATGCGTTCAAACCATAAAAATATAAAAAGCCGTTTATGATTGATTTTCGTTAGTTTGTTATTTTTCACAATTTTATTTACAGCATTCATGTCTATGAAATAAATTACAACAATTTAAACGAATTATTTTTTTTACATTAAAATGGCAAGGTTTCTGCAAAAGCTTGGCATATGAAATTTTTTTAAAATATATTTCTGAGAAAAATACGTGCTAAAAATCTCGGGTAATTCAAATAACATCAGGTAGGTAAGTAAAAAGAATTATTTAATAAATAAATTAAAATTACGTCAGGTAGGAAAGTATAAAGAATTATTTAATAAATAAATTTAAATTACATTAGGTAGGTAAGTATAAAAAATTATTTAAAGTATTTAAAGAATGTAATAAAAAGTTTACTATAAAATAAAATGTTTATATCAATGATATTTTTATTTACAAGTTTATATATTTATATAGATATATGTGCGTACATATCGGTTACATGTTTGCCTTTCAGCATATCAGAGGGAAAATATTTAGCATTTACTATAAATGAATGGATATTTTTACGCATAATCTGTTTGACAGCGCTTTAAGGCAAACAAATATCTGATATCAATCCATAAAATGTAAGAAAAAATATGTAGAAAAATACAGTTTTTATATAAATGCCTCATCGATTGCAGGCATAACTTACTTTGTGGCACAATTAAGTGAGCCACATTGACGACAGACACATACACACACACACACACACGCACACACCCACACACAGCGACCATCCGTTGACCACTGTTGACATTGCTTCATTTGCGACGGACTTTGTACTTGTTTCGTTTAACAACTTTTAATTGAATATTTCACGCGCGTTTGTTGATGCGCTTAAATGCATTGCAACAGCAGCATTAACAGCAACAATAACAACATTTGGCATGATAAATTGTTTACACACTTTAAGTAAACAGATGAATTTTTAAATTCGCGCTATCTGCCAATTGCATCCAATTGTTTGCAGCAAGCTGTTGACAGTGTTGCACAGCTGCCATGTAATTGCAACATGCCGCACAACACAAAAGCCGCTCGGCAAATGGTCTTTAAGCTGCCATCTTAAACAAGTTTGCGCAATTAGAGTGGAGTTATTTTGAAAAATGAAATGAAATATGATAGTGTGAAAGAATATAAACTTCGTCTAATGGCATTCAAAAGAAAGACAGACCGAAGAATTGTGTTAAATGGAATGCGGTTCATGAACCAAACACAAAGGCGAACAATTGGTTCGAATCACAAACCTAACCGCCGGCATTCTTTTTTTTTTTTTTTTTCAGGCCTGGTGTTGATAAAGCCATGAAATGGCGGCAGGCAAACAAAAAAGATAAAAACAACAAAAAACGGCAAAAAAAAAAAATAAACCAATAAACAAACAAACTCGGACACAAAGCGCTTTAAGATTTGACCTCGCTTGGGGTTTGTTATGCCACATACTTATTAAAATGGGTAGACAGGGTATCCTGTTATAATTGCGCGGATTAGCTAATTTCATATACAGTGTTCACTCGATAAAATTGAATCAAAAGTAATTGGTTCTGATAGCTCAAATTCTAGAAAAGTTCATGTTGCTTCTTGTAGGGTATTTGCTTGTCAGGCACTCCACAATGTCAATGCCAATCTTTATGGCATTGTCGTTGTTGGCTGTGTTTGTTTCTAGTTTTTTGCTTGTGGTATCAGAAATGCTATTGCCGCTAAACCTTTAAGCAAGCGCAAATAAAATGCACACACTCTTCTATCCATGTCGTATATATATATATGTGTGTGTGTGTGTAGGGTATTATGTTTGCATTGTGGGGCGCGTGTAAGCTCGGTCTGTATATTTACATAAATGTTTTTCAACGTACGGCGCAGTGAAATAAGCTTCAAATATATTACGCATACGCCACGTTGCGCCAGCGACAACCAACCAATTTGTGCAGTTTCATAAACAAAATAAATCCGAAACTTCCTTTACAACTCAAATATTTGGTAACCGTTTCGTTCATTTTTTTGCGTTTGGAAATGTTACATATCCAGAAATAAAACGAAACTTTGAAAATACTTTGATGTATTTTTAAATAACACATTTTTATTTACAATTTGAGTAAGAAACAGGCAAATATATAAAATACGCTCTATGCTTCAAAATTCAAATGAAAAACTTTTTAAGCATACTCCAAAATGTGATATATGTCAGCTTAATATTCATTATATTTGCCACATATCATACTTAATGTGATGCAAGTTTGTTGTTCGATACTCGCTTCATTAGCTATTCAAAACTTGCGGCAAGTATATCAGGCGGGATTCATCACCATCAAGGACTTGCCACAAAATGCAGACATAATGTTTGGCCGCCTTGCGCTGCGCTTTTGGCTGCTCTCTCTTTCTCTTTCTTCATCATTGCTTTCACTTTGTCTTCTTTTTGTTAGGTTTCTTGGCTCGGCAGCAGGCAAAACTTATGCTGCCGTTTTGTGGGAATGAGGCAGTTGCAGCGCCGCTGCCGCATAAATTAATGAAAATTTATTTATGCCTCAAAAATATGAAACAAACAACAGCAAGAATTTCCGTGCTGCCTCTGCGTGTGTGCCTGTGTGTGTGTGTGTGTATCAGGGGAGTGACGTTGTGTGCCATAAAATGCTTTCCACTGCATTAGGCGCACACACACAACACCCACACACACATATATTACTCAAAGATATTGTTGTCGTGTGCAGCAGCAGCAACAACAACAATAACAACAGAGGCAAAGCTCAATAAGCAAATGTCGTGCAACAACAAGAGAAACGAGAGTCCTTTTAAAGCACTCTCAATAACATTAGTCAGCTATGTCAAATAACTGTTAGCTGGATATAAATAGACAGATAAAAATATAGAAATATAAATACATATTTTTCATAGATAGCTAGCACACAAATGTTTAACAAGGATAACGCATTAAAAACGAAACCAAAAATGCTAAGAATAAAATTCGTAGCTAATGTCAACATTCTAAATGTATTACCTATTGATCGGGACACTTCAGGTGGATAAACGTTGTTCAAGAATAGCTTGAGAATAAGAAAATCAATTTGTTGAGCTTCAATGGGAATCGCTGTCAACGTGACACCAGCTTTATTGGAGACAACACCCCCCGCTTTGGTGCATGCACTGCCTTTGTGTGACTGGCAAAAATATTTGCAAGGATAACAAGAGGATGCCTGTTGTCCTCGTACTCCTCGCTTTTCATTGGCTGTTGCAACAAAATGACTTTTCTTGTTGCCTGCCAAATGGTCAACATTATATACCCTTCGAGCACATCCTATCCCCCTACACCTTAAACTATTCTGTTGCCAGTTGTTTTTTTTTTTCTCTTTCTCTTACTCCCTCTCTCTTTTTCGCTTTCTTGTGCCGCATGCAGTTTCCGATTCCGCTTGGCTTCAACTTGACTTCCGTTGCGCTTGTCACTTGTTGTTTTGCATGTCGACACGCGCTCGTCCTGCAACTAAACTGCACTTATCTTGGCCCAGTTGGCATTCTTGTTGGCCATTTTGTCGAAAATGTCAACAAAATGCGAGCACACATTAGCCGCATTTATAGAGGTATTAAGGCCATCGCGCACGAAGAAAGGGGGCGGCGTTTGGGGGGTAGCGCTCTTTTTATGTGCTCTTGCCACATCATCAATTACACATTTTACAACTTCTGACGGACTGTCTGGGGATTGGGGAGGAATGGGCGAAGTAGGAACGTGCTGGGCCACTGACAAAACAGACATAAATCAAACATTTCCCACGTTGCGAAACAATTTCCGGCTGCATGGCAACTCAAGACTGACGCCAGCCATGTGTGTTAGTGTGTGTGTGTGTGGGACTGTCTATCTTTTTGCTGAATTTTATTTATGGCATCCGCCAAAACACAAACACAGACACACACGGATAGACAGGCAGACAGACAGACGGACACATGATATATAGACAAAATGACTTCAGTTAGAAAATTTACAATTGCTTTTACTTGGACACATAATTGTTATTGTTGTTGTTGTTGTTGTGGTTGCTGTTGCTGCTGCTGACTGCTTTGGCGCTTTTGTATTGCATTTTGATTTGTGGTTTACAAGCTTTTGTCTGGCACATAAATTTTGGCTTATACAATGGCTATTAT
Organism: Drosophila micromelanica; assembly: GCA_004143825.1. Taxonomy (NCBI): domain Eukaryota; kingdom Metazoa; phylum Arthropoda; class Insecta; order Diptera; family Drosophilidae; genus Drosophila; species Drosophila micromelanica. Next base: position 71,364 of record SCDY01000076.1, on the reverse strand, counting down.
GCCTGATATGTTGTGTGTTTGGTTTAATGGCAACTGATATCTGGCAGCAAAATGTTGCAATTGATCGTTCAATTCAATTAAAAAATAAAAATACAAAATTAAACCCAATGTAATTTAATGCAAAAACCAAATCTGCGTATACGTAACATGCATGCAATTAAACTCAACTCGATATCATATTCAATTGGATTTCGGTTTCACAATTTGCTTGTTTTTCTTTACCAATTTGAGTAATTGAATTCTGGCCAAGTCGAAATTGACGCTTTGTTTCAGGCACGAGCGCATCGCAACAATTGCTGCCATTTGTGGCAAGTGAAGTTTCCCCCACCCGCAAGTTGGCTCAATTTGTCACAGACAAAAACTTTAACCAAGTCAAAGTTGGGACGAGCTGCCCCCGAAAAGAACGTATCGCTCCACGTTTGACCCTTGGTTCAACGGCACCTTTTGCCAATGCCAATTTACGCTTTATATACGAGTCTCGTTCGGGCCATTTGCGACAAGCTACGCAGCAAAACCGGCGGACAGGCGGACATTCAGACAGGCAGGAAGTCCAGGCTCGATTCAATCAACCCGAACCATAGAGCTCACAGCTGTTGCTAATAGAAATGTGGACAGGTTAGGAACGCATATATCAAATACATAGATACCCTATACGTATTTTATTAATATTGTGTGTTTGAGAGCTTCAAAATTACTATTTTATTAAATTTTGTTTCCATTATATATGTTTTTTTAAATCCTCTACAATTGTCTTACAAGTAATAATTGACTATTTTATTCATTTTTATTTACATTTTTTAATTTTTTTATATCCTCTACGGGGTATAAACTTCCTTGCAATTTTTTCATCATTATTTTCATTATTGTTGAAATTTTATGATTGTTCCTCACTGACTACTCCGCCATTTGTGGCATGAAACATAATTTAATATGCCCTTTACTCAGCTCGGGTTTTATGTGCTACCTTGGCGTTCTCTGTTCTCTTTATTGTGGGGCTTTATGTGTTTATTTGGCTTAAAGGGGTCTCCTTGGCAGTCTCAAGCTCTTCTCTCTATCTCTGTCCGTTCTCATGTCCTCTTTGTGGCACATAAAGTCGTAGAGTGTCCAATGCTGAGTGCTTAAATTATTTATTAGGCATATTTCGGGATAGGCTTGAGAAATATTATTATGATTTTTGTGCCCAGATGGCATATGGTGCCAAGGGTTGAGCACATAAATTATGAGCACTCGGGCTGACCCATGAATCCAATCAGAATGTCAGCAAAGCATTTACAAAATATGTTCCCAAAATCGATTTCAGTTTTTACTGACACTTTTTTTTGGTCATTTCGACAAAATAAAATTTGATTAATTCCAAAATACTCACGAATTAAATTATTCAAAATTTAACTATTTTATTTTCCCATACAACTGAAAGTTCAAAAATTCATAGGGAAATCGATTTGTGGAAAGCCCTCAATAACAAACAAATTTCGTATTCTTTTTGCTGGCAATCAATTTAATTATTCATTGACCTTATTATTTGCACATGTTGCCAATTTAATTGCCAACAATAACAATCAATCGATATCCTGTCCGTCATTGAATTGTATATATTTAATTGCATTAAATGCGAACCACTTGAACAAATATTCATAAAAGTTGATTTATGTCTGTGGCAAAGTTTTTCTAAAGGAATTTGTCATAAACGAAACCAGAGACTTATTTTATTTGTACATCTTGTACGAGCGAGAAGGAAGTTGTTTACAAGAGAAAAACAAAATTCTGGCAGTAAATTGCAACTTGATTTCATGAAATTTATTTACAACATAACAAACAAGAGGCTCAAGAGTTCGTGGAAAATGCAATTCATTGTGATATATCTTTATATATGTGTTTGGTCTTACACTGACTTTTCACTTTCTCTCTCTCTTTAATCCTCTCTTACAAATTGAGCAAATATTTATTTGCACTTTTGTGATGCCTGTTTCAAGGCGACCAAGCATTTGTCCTGGACAATCTGCAGGACACATGTTTTTCATTTGCTGCACCTGCTGCAGCATTTAATGTTTATTTTAATTGCTAGCTGACAAGGTTAACAATAACGAGAACTTGAGCCCTCAAGTAGTGCCGTCCAGTTATTTACTGGGCTAACACGAACGATGTTTGTGTGTGTGTGTGTGATGCATAAATTAGCAGCTAGTCGTAATTGCCTATGCAAATTAAATTTTATATGCCACAGCAAATGTCATTTAAATCATAACACAAATGCGTTCATTATTTATTTCGCTCCACATCATATATATTATTTATGCTTAATAATGTAGATGTTTGAGGCTAATGGATAAACTCAATAATATAATAGAGTATGTGTTTTGGTTGAAAATGCTGCAATATTTTATACATTAACAATTATTCAGTTTGTATAAATTTGGACTGTATTAAAAAAAATATATAAGGGGAAATTATATAAATATGGTTCGGTTCTGCAAGGGTATTTACTCATCGGTACACAGAAATAACTTTTCTTTTCTGCTTTATTCATAAAACTTGTTTTTCTATCTTTAGAAAAAAAACAACACTTAATTTGCTGATGATTTATTATGCAACACTTATGTGCAACAGATGCTTTGATGTGCAACCATTTAAATGTGAATGTAAATCACCTCTTCATCATTAAAATAAATTTACTCTACTCTTGAATATTGATTAGTAAACATGTTATTTTCAACGACCTAATTAATTTGTTTAGTGAATGCTTCAAAATTCGCATCAGATGGCTGTCACGGGAAAAGCGAGCGCTTCAAATTAACCGCTCGACATTTAGAGTAATTGAGACGGACACAGCAGCTGCAGTTGGTTATGGGCAAATAGGCAAATGGACAGATCCTGGCCCAAGGACACAACAGGAACTGGCTGCTGCTGCTGATAGATTTACGAGCAGGGTACGTTGCCAATGTTAAGTAAACATAAAATATTATAAAGCTGGGGTAATTTCCGGTTCGTGATGTTGGCGGTTGGGAGAGGCCTCAAAGTGTCCATCAAAACGTCAGCAGGCATAACTGTGGCCGCAGCAAAACTGATAAGATATGAAAAGCAATTTACGTAAACTGTCAACGACAAATTCGCTTCTGCAATGCGCAGACACATGGCCGGAGGGGCTATGCGAGGGGGGGGGGGGGGATGTGATCAAATGGACACTCGAAAGCCATGGAATTAAATTATCAATGTGGTATGATATGATGTACGTATATATCACATATATAGCATATAATCTATGTGTCAGTCGCAGTTTTCTTATTTTACGCCAATTTGTAGACTTCGACAGATTAATGCCAAACGAGTGGCGACTAATTGATGCGCCTGTTGATGTGGTCAAAGAAGATGCATTGCCCGTAGATGCTGGATTTATGGCAGCTGCGTCGGGCATTCTTCGAATAGCTGCAATCGCAGCCGCTGTTCACACAGATGATTTTGTGATCACCGCGGTGCATCATCAGCAGACTGTGCGCCCCGCTGGAGACCACCTTGAAATTGGCGCTATGATTGAACTTCACCCGATTCTTGTACCAGTCAAAGAAGCTCAAATCATGCGCTTGGGGTGTTAACTTCAACTTGTCCTCGAATATGGCTGGCCAGTTGACAAAATGCTCGGAGTAATTGTAGCGCGATTCCCGAAAACTCTGCTCCAGATCAATGAATCCCGACACCTGCAGCCCCTTCTCGGAGCGCATCAGAAGAAAGATAATGGTCTGCAATGGACATTAATACTTTGATTTTCTGCTACAAAGGCTATACGAAGTGAATGCTATACTAAATCAAAATCTAAGATTGTGAAATTTCGATCCATTTCGTAAAATCCAAGATTAGATATTATTTTACCAGAAATAAATTCTCATATTTTCAAATATAATTAGAAATTTAAAGTTCTAATATAGTAGATATTTTTATATAAAATAGATTCGGATATTATAACAGCTTAAATTATATGAATAGTTAAAGAATAATCTCTCTCTCTCTCTCTCTCTCTCTCTCTCTCTCTCTATCTGTCTACCCTCTTATTTCGTTTTTTTTTTCGTTTGCGTGGTTACAAACAAAATAAATAATATTATTTCTGCATAGTTGAAAAGTTGCAAATTATGAAAGGAAAATTTCTTGAATTTACTACAAAAGCCGAGAAAAACAAAACTACAAGAATATACAAAATTAATTATAATTTTAACAACTAGATTAATATTCTAAATCCTGTGAAGGGTGTTTGACATTTATATTTATACTTGCCGATATTTGCTTATTGAGCAGCTTGAACTCCCGATCGGCAAACTCCTGAAGCACGCGATCATCTCCGGCGTATTTCTCGCCAAAGAGGGCGGACTCGCTGATTCCACGTGGATTCAGCATGACATTGAGTTTCTTGCGCTGATCCGCGTACTCGGTGCGGCTCAGCAGGCGGCCCATGCAGATCCTGCCGCAGGCATTCTGGACGAGCTGCCTGCTGAGGCTCCGGTTGCGCATATAGCGCACATCGCTGGAGCTGATAAAGTGATCCAAGTAGTCCTCATACGAGTTATAATTCAGCAGGGTCATCACAGTTGCCTGTACTTAACAAGAAAAGCAAATAACAGATAAACAAACCAAAAGAGATTCTGCTGCAAAACGGAAAATCAAAATGTGTAATGTGTGGAAAACTCAAAAGCGAAAACTACAAATTGAAAACTGAAATCTGACAGCAAAATCGTTGCTCAAAGGCACAACTTTACTGGGCTATTATGTAATTTTTGTTTCGTGCCACAAAAATAATTAAATACTGTACGGCACACACATGCATGTAACTGTACACACAGACAAATACATACATACAGATGTACATGTCGTGTGTTGCAAATTTAATAAATGGAAAAACTTTACAATGCCTCTCGCCAAAAGTTGTGCATATTTTCAATTACAGCTTTCTATGTGCGACACAGACTGACGACAACTGATATTCGCACACTCACACGCACACACATGTATCCCTTATATGCATATTTTGGCAGCGCATATGAAACTAATTACTTCATCAACATTTAAGAGCATGAAATTTGTTCATTTTCCCAGCCTGCGTGCATACAACCATTTTTTTTAAGTACCACATATTTTTTGTTATTTTCAAGTCCTGCCAAAAAAAAAATAGTCTGAGCAGAGGGGTATATTGAAACAGTTAAAATGCCTTTGGTAAGCACATCAAAGTAATATTATACATTTGAAGGGCTGCTTAATTTTTTTTTAATCTGCTTTTATTATTATAATTAAATTGAACTACACGCTATTTGTGGAACTCGACACATAATTTAAATTTATATTAATAAAAAATTATATATTGTATTACATTTTTTGTGGATTAAATTTAAAACATTTACAGTTTCAGAAAAAACAAATTTTGTATATATATTTAATATTAATACTAATCAGAAAATAAAATAAATATAAATAAAATAATATTTCAATATTACAGTCTACAAGTTATTCACTACAAAACAGGGTGTATTTTAGTTTGGCAGCTTTCATAACAACACTTTGTAACAAATATTTTTTCTTTAATTGCATTTCCGGCTGTATAGGGTATCCCCAACGCCAGCAACTTTTGTTGTCACATATCACAGTCTTACTTAATTTCAATTTTAGCACAATACAAAAAATTCTGGCTGCATTACAGTGTGCATGTTTCTGTGTGTGTGTGCATTTACGCTATTTAAACACAATTCCCACTGTTTGCTGTCGTTGCTGCAATTAACATACTGCTGCTGCTGCTGCTGCTTCTGTTGCCAACCCTTGAAGCAGTCTCCACGCGCTGCAGCAGCTCTGCTGCTGTTCTTACTGCTGTTGCTGCAGTTGCTGTTGCTGCTCGGTTTCTCGTGCTTTGTCACCATCTTCGCAGTTGGCGCGTAAATTGCTACTTCGCGGAACCGCCCCCGCGCCTGTCAGCAACCCTTAGCCATTCAGCGTGCTACCCCAAGCTGCAGAGTTTATGCTTTACTTCAGTTTACTGGAAGCTCCCCTCCTGCGAGGAGATGCCATTGTTTGACTTGGTCATTAGTAAATGTACTTTGTCGCAGCGTAAAAAGGAGTTAAGTGCGCACTCTAAGGATTTATGCAAGTCTCTCTCTCTCTCAATGTGTGTGCGTGTGTGTGTGTGTGTGTGTGTTACTAGCGTGGGACACCATTCAATGCCCCCAGAATGCTTGGCAGTTGTCATCGCACTGCGTTAAGTGCGCATTTGTGATGAATAGACAAAAAAGTGTTTGGCAATTGAAAGGGTTGAGGTCAAAGCTAAAGACCGAGATTCGGTTTGAGCAGCTGCAGCACTTGCTTTCATTAGTTTCTGTCCAATAACCATCATAAGATTAAAGAATGCTAAGCTAACAACCAGAGCTTGTTTATAATTATTTTACAATTGGTTTGGACTTTAAATTTTAATGACTTGGTTGAATAAAATAAATAAAATAAAAAAGTATTTTGAATGAAAAATAAATTTGGTATTAGAAAAATAAGACAATTTTATCTTAAATATAATAAATTTTAAAATTGATATTAAGAAAGAATAATATTTATATAAATGTATTTATTTAATATATGTATTTATACAAAATTTTCCAAAATTTTTTCATTTGTATATTTCCAAATACATTAACTGTTTTATAACTGGTTCTAAAAAAATATTTAAAAAATGCCAAACTTGAGAACAATTCCATATCTTAATTTTGATTATTTGATAATAATAATACAATTCAAAAGAAAAACATTTTTTTTTTTCATTTATTTAATAAACCCATTAATACCATTTAAATAACTTCAAATACTTATTTTTCGCATATATAAGCTGCCATGTCACTTATTTTTAAGGTCCCCTATTGAAAGGTCCTTTTGGTCCTTTGGGCAGCACAAATTATCGTGTTGCCGTAAATTGCATTCAATGTCTGTTGCCTTCTTTCCCGTACATCTTGCCAATGAAATCAAAGCCACATAAATTGCACAAATAATTCAGCACATGGCCCAAACCAAACCAATCCCTCCCTCCCTCCCCCCTTAAACGCCCCACCAACTCAATTGCAGAAACGATGGCGCCCGGAACGCAGCATCAAACACAGAAAGCTGCAGCTGAAGACAAAGGCGCCGGAACGAGCCAAAACCAAAGCCAAAGCCAAAGCCAAAAGAATCATCACTTGGAGCTGACCGCAATGGCAGGCAACACACAGACACACACACACTCACACACACACACATACACACACTCGCCGCTGGAGTTGTAGTCCGCAATCGATCAAAAGGAATTATGTCTCAACACAATTGTAAATAAATCTTTGCGGCCATGTGGACATTATGTGCATGTTGAGGCCAAAAGGCTTGGCCATATCGCAGTCCTAACCACAGATACCACACACACACAGACACACACACACACACTCATACAAAGACGCACATCTAGTGGATATATCCAGCATATCACATATATGAAGATTGAGTGGTAATGTGTGCAAATCCAAACCTCTCTGTTGAGCCTTTCGCCTGCTCCTGCTCCTGTGCCTGCTGCTCGTCCTTGTGCTGGCCGTTGACATGTTAGTAAATTGGTCCTTAGCCGATTGCATCGATTGCTGAAACACTGAGAACGCTTTCCGCTTTCGTTTCTGGCCCGGGCACATTTGGTTAGCCCGGCCCGGTTTGTCCCATCCGCCATGTTCAACCGTTTTGCCCAACTTGGGGAATTAAGTCTAAATGCCGGAAATTAATCTGCTCAAAGACACAAATGCAATATTATTCAATGTGATTTTACAAGTGTCCCTGTCATTAGGAAATTGCCTCGCTGCCAAGCTCGCAATGGAGCTCCGGGTCCTGCTTAATGGCCTGCGGCTGTGTCGCTTCAAAGAAAATTTATAATGCGCATCGATAATGATTTGTTATTTAAAGCTCAAATATATATCCGGCAATTTTAAGGCGCAAAAAAAGAAGAAGCAAATACAATTCCAAAGTAAAATACAACACGCGCAGCGCACACGTTGTTGTTGTTGTTGTTGTTTATCATGTGGCACGCGAAACCACAAGAAACTTATCGGCATATTATCTTGAGACGCAGATGGAGGCTGGATTTCAGTTTGAGAATGTGAAGCCTAAGTTTGCCTCTCTCCCCTCTTTTTGTATTTTCTTTTTCAACATTAATTTGTTTCTTTTTGACATGGCAGGAGGCTTGTGCAATCAGCGGCGCCTTGGCCGTCTTGGCAGCAAAGCCTTTTGATGCTGTCGGGGGAAATTTGGAAATTCGATAGCAGGAAATGAATCGGTCGACAACACGTCGTATGTGTAATGCAGTAACAACAGCAACAAATAAGTGAACAGCCATTTTGGGCTTTTGGGGTGAGCAGCGAGTTTTTACATTAACTTCCAATCAACTTTCGCCGACATTGAAACAGGATTCTTTGAAAATAAAAAGGTAATTTAAACATTAATAAATTTATATATTTTACTAAGAAACTAAGAAACTCTTAAAATTGCGTTTATATTAACGTTGGTACCTACAAACGATTCAAAATAAAATTTCATGTTTTTAAACTTTAAAATAATTAAATGGATTTGGGAACTCTACCTGTATAAATTTTAGTATATTTATGATATTGGAATTTTCAAAATTGTTTTTTTTTTTGCGTAGCTCGCATTGAAAATGCGTGAAATCGATTCAGAATAAAATTTAATGTTTTTAAACTTTAAAATAATTTAATGGATTTGGGAACTGTGCCTGTCTAAATTTTGGTTTATTTATGATATTGGAATTTTCAAAATTCTTTTTTTTTTGCTTAGCTGGCATTGCAAATAAGTGAAAATGAGGCCTCTTTAATCAAATTACAAAAAAAAACTCTTCAAAAAGACAAAACAAAGTCAATTGAAATGGAAACCATATCGGATGTCAAGAGACTGTTTAAAATATATATTTAAAAAGCTTCAGACTTAAAATCCTAAAATATTTAAATTAAATTCTTTTAATTATCACGTCAATATTCCTCATACTTTTCAAATATTTATTTATTTTCATCTGATTAAATTGTATTTTATGGAAATTCTAAATTGACAATTTTCGGAACATTCCATTATGAAATACTCCGTTAGCTAACAGTACTTAGCCTTAAGTACATGTACATTGATGAACATAATGGAGGAGCTGGATCGTGTGGGGGAAGGGGAGGGGACTGGGGGAAAACAGGCATCAGTCGGGCAACTGGCGCTTTTCTTCTCCATTGTTTGGCACCTGCCACTGCTGCTGCTGATGCTGATGCCTCCCGTTGCTCGTGATGCTGTCCATTAAAATGGCCTTGCCATATGCCGGGCATATTAATTTTTGTGCCACATTCAAGAGGAGAGCGCCTTCCTGTGGGGCGGGCTCGGAGTCGATTACTGGGAAGCATGTCTGCTCTCTGCTGCCCATTAAATTCCCCTGCTGATGCTGTACGTAACGTGACACGTGAGCATCGCTTACGTGATTATGGTTATCGCCTTTACGTAATTTGCTCGTTTATGGAACGCATCATTGTTGTAGCAATTGTTGTTGTTCCTGTTGTTGTTGTTGTTGTTGATACTGTTGCATGCCTAATTAGCACAAAAGGTATTCTGACGGCTTTATAGCAACCAATTCAAAGAAATCCCGTTATGCATATATGCTTTAATGGTAATTACAAATGCGCACAAATGAGAGCTCTTGGTTATGAGTAAAAGCTCCGGAGAAATTGAATTTGATTTAATTGTTATGTTAACCATGCAATAAGATAAATCGAATTGTTGAAGTCTATCACAGCTTAAGCTGGTTAGGAGATTTAATCGGCATATAGCTGCCAAATCAAGTTTTCGATATTGAATTAGGCAATGGCTAATGAGAAATATGTGTTTACCCAAGTTAAATAAATAGTTTATTATACTGTTCAAACAAATTATATATTTTACAAATATTATATATGTATATTTCAAAATGAATAGAGAACAGTGTAAATACTTCAATACTTTTTGTAAATATTTACTTTATTAGATATATTTACTTTATTACTCTATTAGATTAAAACAAGTAAGATTGCTCTAGTTGGGACTTCTCGACTAGGAGATACCCTGAACCCAGCATTTACCTAATACACACAATCTCTCGGCACTTAATACGTATTAGGGTAATTGAAAAATTAAAAAAAAAAATTTGCAATGACCAACGAAAAATGAAATATAGCAACACCGGGGTTTGAACCTGGGACCCACTGCTTCACATGCACAACTCTTACCGACTCCCATTTTCACTCGCTCTAGATATAACATAAGTTAACCATCCTTAAAAATGCAAGGAATGCAAGGAAACGCTAACAAAATTTTGCCTTTGTTATAAAATAATAAATATCAATAATAATTGTTGATAATGAAAAAAATATATACATTTTACACCATCCCAATCGGGATTTGAACCCAGATCCTTCAAATTTAGCTGCACAACTCCTAACGGCTGGACTACTCCTTCGTTTAATATTTTAGTAATAAAATTCAATTTTACTATGCAAAAAAATTCCCATTTCCCATTTTCAATGGGATATAATATATAATACATTGTACCCAAAATACCTTTAAGGGAACCTTCAATAGTTTTCCTATGCATTTTCTGAAAATAATCAAATAGTTTCTACAGCTCACCCCGGCAACTCTTGTGTGAAAACAAAACGAGTTGGCATGTCCAAAATAACTGATAAGACAGAGCAGCAGTAGTTAGCTGCTTAAACTAACCTCAAAAGTTTCTGGCTCGGCAGTTTGGCTTATAATTATTTACAAATGGTCAAGGCAGTTAACGCTTCTGGCACTGCAGCTGCAGCCAGCTGGCCTGCTGGCCAGCTATTGTTCGGAAAAGGCCAAATCCTAGCTGCTAACCGCACTATTTTGTTATTTTTGTGGTGTTGGCAAATTTATCTGAAACTTGCAGCAACCCGCAGCAGCAGCAGCATCATCAACGGCAACAGCAGCCCAAAAGCACAAAAGAATGAAATTTTTCGGTTTGCTGTCAGTGCTCATTTGGTTGAGACTGTTGGGAGGCAGCGCCAGGACCAAAGGGACCAACAGGACGAAAGGACACACACGTGGCACAGAGTAGGAGAAAGGGCACATCGCAGAGAAAGATCAGCAGCAGCAGCACATCCGTTAGCCAGTTTATTTTGTTGGGGAGCATTTGCGGACTATCAAAACAGAAGTGAATAAGTTGTTGCCTGTGGAATTTATGTTGTGTTTACTTAAAAGTGCAGGCCACACACAACCAGCCAACAGCCAACAGGCTATAACTTTAGAAGTTGTTGTTGTTGCTTTTGTTTCTGTTGTTGTTTAAACAACACATGTGAAAGTGTCGTGGGTATGCTCCTAATGTCAGTTTACAAGCCAAAAAGGGCTAAGGCTAAGCATATTTGCTTTCAAAACTACACTCATATTTATATACTACATCCCCCCTCTCTTACTCTCCCCTTATCTCTGACCTCCTTTTGGCTTGTAACTTAATTTGCTTTGGCTTAACTCGAGCTGAGCTGGGTTCAAGTTTTGTTGGCGCCATCAAATGTCATTTTAATCATATTTCTTGATATACCCAACTTCGTCTTTGTGGCCTAATAATGCCCCAAAGCGTTTTACCAAAATTGAAAACTCGTGCAAATAATTTACATAATGTGCCATGGCAGACGCCCACACACACACACACACACACACACACGTCGACTTACACACAAGCGTGTAAACCTCACTCAGACAACGAGAAATTTCTTTGTACTTGACTAAGATGGCAAAAAAATAATAATAAGAGTATGTTATGGAAAGTCAAAGATTTAATACCCTTGCATATGGCTGACAAAAATTATGCATATAAAAATATATTTAAGTATGTATATTTAAAATTTAAAAAAAATTAATTTTTAGTATTATTAAGTCATATACAAAAATATGCATATAAATATATATTATGTATATATTAAAGAAAAGAAATTTAGTTTGGAGTTTTATAAGATTATATTCATATCCAAATAAGTTAAATGTACTTATTACAAAATTTAAAATTTAATCGAATCGTATTCGCATTAAGATTATTTATACTTTTTTTCTTCAATACGTTACAAAACTTGTGCTTAAAATTTGAATGCCCCTTGTAAGCGTATTTAATATGCAGAGAGAAAAATTCTTATGAACCGAGCTGTCAACACGCTCACAGCGACGTTCTTCAGCTCAGCTTGGATCATATTTATATTTTCTATTATTTATGCATATGTAATACGTTCATAAAATCATACAATGGGCGGGTCTTTCTCAAGGAATTCAAAATTATTTGGACAAAAGATATTTTTCTTTCAGAAATACTCGATAAAAACTTTTATAAACTTAAAAATAATTCATATTTTGCTGTATAAATTATTGGTTAAACATTAATTTAAAAAAATTTAATAATCAAAAAGAGTATGAAATTATAAACTAGACAAATTGGTATACAAAGAAAATAAATTTATTCATTTGCTTAGTATTTATGGTTATTTCAATTGAAAATATTTTTGCAAAATGAAAGGAAGCAAATAATAAAATACAAATTTAAACTAAAATGTGTTAACAGCCACAATTATGGATATAATAATAAACTATAATTACCGACATTAGTGCATATTTATTGGCCACAAATTTGTGGGTTTGCTCCACTGTGCATAGCTGGAGGGCTTCATATTTAATATGCAAGCTACGGCATATTTCACTGGGAAAACGAAATTAGCCTTAAATTGTTCGCCGCCAAGCGACATGGTTATTAAGTGCTTCGCATGCACTTTTGACACACACACAAACACACACTCAAACACACACTCACACACACCTTTTGTATTTACTTGTACATTTTGATATACTTTCGCCTATGGATATGGATACTTTATTTATAGCAATGGGCGGCATTAATGAACACGTCCTTTCTCGAGTCCTCTTTGCTGTTGTTGTTGTTGTTGTCGTTGTTGTCATTAACCTGAATTTATTTATATGGATAAGAGCTGCGTCTATCTCTGTCACTCACACAGCGACTCTTGACTCTTAACGCTTGCAATAATTGCTGCCAAATTGCAGGCAGCCTGGGCAAATGGCCAAGCAGTCCGAAGTGGCTCCGGCTTGGGTCAAGCTCAAGGGGGAGAACGGGGGCAGCAATGCAAACTTAATTGAAGTGTAAGCCGTAAAAGTTGGAAAACTACAGCAGACCCAATCTCCATGCCACCACCATACCCCTCCCTCACCGCCTAACTGCAGCCAATGCCAAGTCACGTCAGCGTCAAGAAGAACCAAAAAAAAGCTAAAGCTTCTGAGGAAAAGGGAAGGGGAGGAAGGTTGGCTGCGGGGGGGACGGCAGAGAGATGCTTCTTAATGGATTAATTTACTTTGTCGCCGCTGGCTGAGCACTTGAAGCTGTGCGCTAAGGCAGCGGAGCGTGTAAAAGGTTTCTGCGGCATGCCACGCCCACCATTCAGGCTTGCTTTGCCGCCCCATTAGAGCGACGGGTAAATGGTGCATGCCGCATCGAACCTAATTGAAATGCTGATGAAAAGAAAATGGTTGTTTCAAAAACAATAATGAAAAGTGAAATAACAAAGCGTTTGCCAGACACACACACACACACACACACACACACACACACACACACACACACACACACACACACCAATGGCTTATAAAAAGCGAGGCGAAGCGAAACTGAAACTAAAACTGAAACGGAAACTGAAACTAAACAAAACAAAGCCAAACAACAGCAAAGCGGAAATAATGTTGCCCGTGTTTTCTCATACCCCGCACACACAGAATCACTAGCAGGGTATGCCAAGCTACAACATGTTTTGCCAATAGTTAGAGATATTTAAAATTCAATAGACATCAATAATTTATAATTTATTGGGATAAATTATCAGTTAAATAAAAGTAATCGTTTTATTTTTTGATTAAATCAAATCGAATAATTTCAGAAAAAAATACTTTTAAAAAAATAGATTAATTTGTTTTTAAAAATCAATTCTTATAGAAAATAGAAAAAAATCTGCTGGCAATGCTAAAAATTTATAAGCTTAAAATTTCTATAAATAATTCTTTCTGTTTAACCCAACCTAACTTTCCTGGGTAACCTGTGTTCGCACCTGTAGCAAATTCTTTTATTTTGCCAGCTTGCTGTTGTTGTTGTTGTTGTTGTACGGACGCTAGCTAACTAACCAAAGCAGACACCCGGCAGCCTCTTTGGAGCACCCGCCCGGGCAGACGGGGGGCGCAAAAATTGGCCCCCGTTTTGGTGCCCGTTGTTGCCATATGTTGGTCAAAAAATAAATTGAAGTGGTTTCCCCCCAGTCGACCTACATAAACATATTTTAGCCACTCAGCCAGCGAGCTGTGTATCTTTGTGGGTCCTTTGTGAGTGCCAGCCTGTGTCTGCTTGTGTGTATGAAACATTTAGCAAGCGGCGCCTTAACGTATGCAACATTATTTCAAACACTAAAATAAAAATCCCAACACTATGGCCACAAAGTTGAGAAGTGAGAATGGAGGGGGGTTAAGCGGAAGGTGCTGTTGATGCCGCTTTAGCATTAAATTAGATGGTTGTCTGGCAATGTGGGCAACGTTGTCCTGCCGTTGTCCTGGCCAGGTGCAAGAGCTTAGCCCAGTGTTGTTACATGTTGCCCGCATGTAAAGTAGTTTTTATGTGACCCCCCTCGACCCCTCAACCCGTCCCCTGCTGCTGCCATACCTGTGTGTCTCCCGTGGCTTGTTGTGAGTGCATCATTAATTTTAATTTGTATAGCCCAGGCCGACAACATGGCCATCAAGCCGGCACGCCAACTGCCAGTCGAGGCAAGGACACCCAGGACTCTTGGCCACGAACAGACACAGTGAGAAAAAGCGAGACACCCGCACGTTCCGCTAGCGAAACCGCAATCCGACAATGTCACTTGCATCGCTGTTTAGTTTCACTTAAAGTGCCTCTTTGTCTCCGTCGTCCCCCCTCTCACTTAACTAATCTTTATGCCCTCTGTCTGTCCAAGTCCTTGCCGGTCCTGTTTGCCTTTTTATGCCACTAGCTGCGTTTTGTGGCTTTGCTAAATTATGAATTGTGATGAATATATAAATGTGTTACCTCAACTTTTTTTTTGAACAAGTGAATTATTTTTATTTTCTCTTGCAGTTTTTCTAGTATTTTTTTGCAGTCGCCTTGGCAAATGTGCCACAAGCATTTCTGCAATATTTATTGTAGTTTTCTCCGGCACAGACTAAATGCCAAATTTCATAAAAATGCTTCAACTATGTGATTTCTTACTCAAACAATAGAACACATATTTAGGCCAAATTTCTAGTATTAAATTTCGATTAAAATCAATCTGCATTTTATTTAAAGAAGTCTTAGCCACATAGTTTTCGAAAATTGGCTAAAATTTTTTTAGCGCATATTTATTTAAGCATATTTTGATGTTTATTTGTGCTTAAGCCAAGCTAATAAATTACTTCAAATTATATTATTTCTAATAAATGTATTATCATTATCATTATTATTATTATTATTATTATTATTATTATTATTATTATTATTATTATTATTATTATTATTATTATTTTTATTGCAAATGAACTATTCATTTAAGTTTTATTTGCTCGCATGGATTGCTAACTGCCAACTACCCCATTTCCAACACCGAACATTTCGCAATTTTGCCGCAACTAATTAGCCTCGTTGCCCCATTCACACCTCTCTTTGGGCCAACAACTCAACAGCTCAAATGCAGCCTCACTTGGCGTTGCTAATTTTCATAAAGTTTTCGGGTGGCAGCCAACAAGCAACTACTTAACAACCTTTCCATTCAAGCCCATCCTTGGCACATAAAAATCCGCAACTAATCACCGCATAAACACAGTCGAAAACTTTTCCTTATGTTAACTGCCAGCCGCATCACTGACAGCTGCATCAAAAAAAAACTAAAATAAATAAATAACTATAAAAAAAAGAGAGGATACATTTAGAGAGCAGCCCAAAGACCCAGCCAATTAGTGAATACTCGTTTATTATGGGACTATATACAATGCCATACAACACATATACATAAAGTTGCTGCGCTCGTATAATACCCTGTGTTAAAAGCATGTGAAGGATATGCTGAGAATTTCTTAAAATGTTGATCAATAATTAAAAATAATTAATGGTAATATATTATAATGTTAATTAATGTAATATAATTAATGATTTTATATTATTATTTTGTTTATTGGTAATAATTCTTAATCTGTATAATGGTAACAGAGGAATGTTCACAGAGTCTCGATAACAGAATGGCGTTAACAGTGAAATGTCAACTGATTTGTGATAATAAAAGGGCTTATAACATAGGGTATCTTAGCGCTTACACTCTGCTAGCGTACAGTAGGCAACAGAGTCGGAAGAGGGGAGGCAAGTGGCACGAGGGGTCCTCAACATGAACTGTGCGGATATAAACTTGCAATCAGCGGTTATGTAAAGCGAGGCGCCTCCACTCGCACTCGCAACACAGCAACATAATTACACTTGTCAGTTCATTGTGCCACAATGCGGCGCAGAGAGAGAGAGAAAGAGAGAGAGAGAGAGAGAGAGAGAGAGAGAGAGAGAGCGAGAAAAAGTGAGAAGGCAGAGAAGTTGGTTAGGGGAAGAGGAAGCACACGCATGCTGGCATGTGGGCAGGTCAGCGTCCGAGCAAATGGAAACGACGCGTGGCATAAACGTCGCTAACGCGTGTTGCACGTGTCCTTCAACGTAATAATGATAATGATAATGGCGATGATGATGTTTCATCATCAGAGCGGCCATTTGTTGTGGCTAATTGCGTTAAAACCGCATGGCTAGCCATTGGAACGTGACACATTTTGGCGCAATTCTCGGTTCGCGGCAACAGCAAAATTCAAAATATGCGCACATCATTGGCCAGCAAACACAGCGATCACACACACACACACACACACACACACACACTAAAACCACAAAATATGTGTCACAATTTTTCTGAATCTAACTGGCAGACGGGCAGACAGACAGTCAGTCAAGTGAAGCCATTGGCTAAACGTTTTCAGCTTTTGGCCACTTAAAGTCACCTCCCCGCCCGCCCGCCTTCCGTATTTATAGCCAAATGTCAGCTTCAATCAGCTGTGCAGTCAGTTGTCGACAACGTCGCTCATCCGCCCCGTGTTCGCAACGCAACAATTGCGCCTGGCAATAAATTTATTCAATTTTTTGTTGTTGTTGTTTGTTTGTTTCGTTTTTTATTTATTACCCACGTTTTTCTTCGCTGTTGCCAATAACCAAATGCAAAACAAAATAGTCAAAAACAAAAACCTAAAAAGCGAAACAAAGCAAACTCTTTGCAAACTGGAAATGCTCTGTGAATGGTAAATTTAGCAAAACACATAGCATAAAAATGCATAAATATTTTAAAATGACAAACTGGCAACATTTTCAAATGTTTTTGTAGCTAATAAAAGTTAAAATTAAAATATAAAAGTTTTTATTCATGTTTTTGATTACGGCTTGGAATTTTATATCCTCTGATTGCTTTAACTTTTTATAAGCTCTTTTGTTGCAAGCTGTCTCACAAAATCGCAATGCCTTTATTCCATTTGATACACAAAACAACAACAACAACAACAGGCCACATAGCTGGGTTCGATGTGCTGCATGTTGATAGACACAAAACTTTATTCACTGCCAATGTGCCGCACATTTGGCAGGCTATTGGGGGTATAAGAATACCCTGTTTATAAATAAAGATAAGGAAAAATTAAACATAATTTATTACAACATTAAATAAAAACAAATAAATACCCTTGTGTTATTCAACATATCAAAATAGTATCTAAATTTAAATTAAATTCACCTAAACAAATCATATATTTAAACCAATTTTAATATTTACAAATAAAAAATATAAATTATATAAATTATAGGGTATCACGCAGTGTAGCATGTCTAAACCAAATTCAAGTAGATTTTTCTTGCACGCGTGTGTTAGCATTTTCGCATGTTAGAGACACACACACAAGTAAGGGAACAGTTTGAGCCATAAATAAAATTTAAGCTACACGATGACGACAACAGCGCATATGTGAATATGTGTGTGTTTGTGTGTGTGTGTGTGTGTGTGTGTGTGTGTGTGTGTGTGTGTGTGTGAGCACTCAAGCAACAAAAGGTAGCGCAGTGGCATTTGATTTATGATTGCTCAGCCTGTGAGGTTAAGACTTTGAAAATATTTTCACAGACACATAAAATACGGAACACCGCAGCACGGTACAGCAACAGGGCTGAACCGGGCCTATAGAAATCGAGAGAGAGGGAGCCGTCTACATGGGGGGACGAGGGTGCGCTACCCGCATCGAGCAAATGCCAAGCTGAAAGGACAACTACCTAAACGAACAGCCAAGCCCCAGGTCCTGGTTCCGTTTTGTGTGGCTGCCATAAAGCTTTTATAAGTTGCGGCTGCAGCTAAGCATAATGAAAATTACACACACACACACACTCTGTGAAAAATATATGTATATGTGTGTGCTCATATGATCCTGCTGTTCAATCTAATGTCGTACATGTCAAAAACTGTGGAAATTCGCCTAAGAATTTCGCACGTTTCAGCTTAGGAGGCTGCACCTCCGCCTGCCAGTTCGTGCCTGTTCGCCTTATCGGGCCAATAACAACTTTTTAGCCATAAGTCTGGCTGAGTTGCAGCACATTGTCCTGATAACTGCTGCTGCAAAAAATAAAACCTTGCATATGTTTGCATCAACTTAACTTGCCTGTCAATAATTGCCTGCCAAGTTTTTGTTTCGCTTTAACGTCCCACAATTCAGTTTGGGCAACCTTTGGCTAAAACAATTAAAGTTCTATTAGACGACAAATTCAAATGTGGCGTAAGTTTGTGCCGATTTACCCAGCACAAAAACACACACACATACACTCTCACACACACACACATAAGTGTCGCTTAACTGTTTTTTAACCCATTTAGTGCAAAAGCCGTTTTAATTGTTTCGTTAAATGAGCCGAATAGCAGCAACTGTAAAAAAGAAAACATATAAATGTGCTCAAGGTTCAAATGAACGACTAATAGTTACCCTGCACAAGCCTACAGATACCTAATCCAAAGTACAGAATTTTGTGTAAATTGAATGCATAGGATTGGGATTATATACAACGCAAGTTGGATTCCATTTCAACTAAAACTTAACGACAATCCCAGCTGCATTGTCTCATGCACACGCCCTTTTTGGGCAATTTTCATGGTTACAGGGCATAAAGCGAAAGAGCTTAAGTATTAAAAGTTGCCGCATAAAAAGTTGTGCATGTTCTTTTATTAGTGCAGATATGAAGAGCTTAACTGTTGAAATAAAACAGAGCACGAATAAGTTTAATTTGGTCTTTAGAAAAATTGTAGTTTTAACTTGGCTCAATTTGGCTAAAACGATGACATGAAAATAGCACGTAAAAGTTTTAAAAAAATTCGTTTGTCTTGCCTTGTATATATTAAAAGCAAAATTCATGTTTAAAATAAATTAACACAAATCTGATAAAGTAACGGTACAACAAACTTAGTCTATTTTTATTCTTAGCTTCGAATAAAATAAAATTTTTTTAAAAACTTGAAGATGTAGTTTTTTTGATTCAAACGAATTTAATTTTTAGTGTTTTTTTTTCTTTTAATAATTCATAACAAATAACAAATTTCAGGAAATATTTATTGTTAGCTCTGTATAAAAAAGCATATTTTGTAATGATTTAAAGATCTAGCTTTTCATACACAACTGGTAATGAGAACAGAATTGAATGAAGAAAGTTTATTATAAATATATGCCAATTCTGCCTTACCGATGTCTATGGAATATTCAAAGCTATTTAATTTAATAATTCAATGCACGTGCGAGAATAGACAGCTGCCACTGTCTGTCCGTCCGTATATCCACCTAGTCGCCTATAGGAAATGATTGCCACTTGCGAGTCAGTTCTTGGAAAACTTTGGCCATTGTTAAGTTTTCTATTCGTTTTGTCAAATCTGCGAGCACAATGGACATAAAACGTTGCGATGTGTAACAAAAATTTGTTTAAAGTTCAATTCAGAAAATGTTTGTCAATACGTATGTTGGTTTATCAAATGCCAACAATATTTACACATGCATAAATTTGTCTATCTACAAAAAGTAGAAACATGTGAGAAACGCACAAAGAGAGAGAGTCAGAGAAAGAGTAAGAGAGAGAGAGGCACACGTCCATTTGAGAGTTTTATGTTTGGGTGGGGGGGGGGGGGGGGGGGGGGGGGGGGGGGGGGGGGGGGGGGGGGGGGGGGGGTGTTGGTGACCGAGGGGCCTGACAACGGCAGTCTCATGTTTTCGCTATTGAATATAAGCTTCCCAATAGACACACACACAAACACCCACACACACACACTCAATACTACACTAGTATTTTTGTTGGAACGCACGTCGTTCGGGCAAATAAAACATGTTGCTCTCTCGGTCTGTTGCCCGATTTCAAACTTATCGAATTTATGTTTGACTGTGTATTGAATTTTAATGCTGCCTGGCATTTTCAGTTGTGCGCCCATCCTCCCGCCACGCCCACTTATCAGCATGTACGCACAAAATGCTTGTGGGAATTCGCAGCAAAACTACTTAAAATAAACTCATTCCACGCCCATCGCTTAAATTGGATTTTGTGCGGCGCATTATCGAAATAAAAATATAAGAAATGTATATCAATAAAATATAATAGGGGAAAAATCTCCTGAAAAATGCACCGGCAGATGGCGCTAGAGTAAATATATTTTCGTAGAAAAAATATGTTTACAGAAGTTGTTTGCAATTGCAACCGCAATCAAAACGGCAAAGCTGATAGAAAGGAATTTGTAGAGGTGGTGGGAGTGAGGGGGAGAGGGATCGGGGCGGGGCGGGCAGCTGTGCAATCATTGCAAGTTTGCCTTGGTGACATTTACATGAAAGAGGAAGCATCAAATGCAGCCACGCCCGCTCTAACAGCCACAGCATTGCCATTAATGCAAGAATTTATGGATGGCAACTAACAACAGCAGCAGCAGCAGCAACTACAACAGTGACAACGACAACAAGAACAACAATGCGCAGTGTTAACGCCATCGTGCGTTGTTAGCAGTTTCAAGTGTCTGGGAAACGGTGCAAGGCGAACGGAAGCGGCAACAACAATGCAACAAGGCAGCAACTGTGCTGATAACCATAACACTGAGTGATATACGTATGCACCCAGCTGGACTTTACTACGTGCAAAGCTTACAGACATTAACTACTTCATTTTGGCAAATTTGTCCCTTCTTGTTAATTTTATTTATTTTACTTTATAAAAAGGTAACGTGTTCCATTGTTAACTGCAGGCAACAGCTGATTTTCTTCCTTACGTGCCACTGACTAAGTAATGTGTGAATCGTTATTATAAAAATTAATACATTTTTTAACTGAATTGATTATCCTTACAATTTTCAAGCTTATTTTAGGTCTTTCAATATACTCATAATGAACTCGATTTGGCTAAAAAGTACAGCTGGGCATATTTCTGCAGTGTGTGTGCGTATGTGCGTGTGTGTGTGTTGCTGCCTTATTGCTTAACGCAGCAAAAGCATCGAAGCAGGCATTGCAGCGGAACAACCGACTCGTCCCTACTAATTTCTGCTGCACATGCAATTTTTTTTTTATTTCATTCATGTGCCCCAGCTCATGCTCCGCTTCACTCACTCTCGCCGTTTCGCTCACTCATGCACACGCGCAGATATCGTGGCACCTAGATCTCCTGTATGCCCGCACTTGTGACAGATTTTTAATACGCTTTCCGGCTCATAGAAAGCCCTGGAATTACGTTTAGCGCAACTTGGCTAAAACTTGTGTTGATTGGAAGTGAAAGGACAACTGTGGAAAATGTGTTACTAACTAATTTTAATTAAGCCATGAATTTTATAATTTATTTTTAATCTGAAAATTTAAAGAATTGCCATTTCTTCTAAAATTTGGTATAAAATAAGGAAAACTTTAAAAATGTGTTAGTAACTAATTTTAATAAAGCCATGAATTTTTAAATTTGTTTTTAATCTGAAAATTTAAAGAATTGCCATTAATTTAAATATTTGGTATAACAAATATATTTTGTTGAATGTATTTTTTTTTTCTTAACTTTCGTTCATTGAAAGTGAAAGGAAAACTTGGAAAATGTGTTAGTTACTAATTTTTATTAAGCCATAAATTTATAATTTGTTTTTTAAGAATTGCAATAATTTTTAATATTTGGCATAAAAAATATAAATTATTGAATTTATTTTTAAAAAGACTTCTCTTGTTAATCATGTCTAATCATGTCAGAATTTGAAAAACTTAATTTCTGTAGATAATTAAAAAATGCATAAAATAAACTATCGATTTCTAGACAAAATAATAATCGTTTGCTTATAAGGGAAAGTTGTCAAATTAAATTGACACGCAGCGACAGAAAAAGAGACAGAAGCAAAAGCAAACTAAATGGAAAGCGTAGAAAGCATGCCGAGCATAAAATAACATCAAATTGTTCGCCCCTTTTGAAATTGGCCAAAGACGTGTGTGTGTCTGTGTTTGAATCAGGCCACGTATCCTAAAACAAAATAAAAATGGCAAATTTCATAAACAATCCCTCGCAGCAGAACTTTTACTTCAAGAAGAGCGTTGCATACACCGAGGACCACATTCTGGTGAAGAAGCTGTTCCTGTACAATGTGGCATACGAGGCAAGTGAGGGGCAAGGGGAGCTTTTGTGGGTGCCTGCTGTGGCTTGTCGTTCAATTTAAGCTGTTCTCCTTTCAGCTGATGCCGCAGGAGGTGCTAACGTATTTCGAGGGCTTTGGCCGTGTTTTGCACCTGCAATTGTTTGGCGACAACCAGGCAAGAGCAGCTGCCAGCAAGCGGCAAATGCGGCGCCAGCCTGGACACAAGTCGAGAACCGGCTATGTGTTCTTTGCCGATGCGCGCGATGCGGCAAAAGCGCTGCGCCACAGCCTGCACACAGTTAACGGCTGTCGGCTGTCCGTCCAGGCCAACGACAGCTGGCACCAGCCGGACGCCTACGGGCCGGCCCGCAACGTTGCCGGCCAGGCTGATGAGGAGTCAGCCACACCGGATATCTTCAGTCTGAACGATCATTGCCTGGAGCACATAATGCGATGGCTCCCGCTGCCGGATCGCGTCCACTTTGCGCGCACCTGCAGCCGGTTCCGCAGCGTCTATCAGCAGGTGTCGCCGGCGGTGAATCGATGCGTCAGCTTCGATGCGTTCGATGCGATGACCGTGTGGGATATGCGAGATTTCTTCACGCTATCCGGCCGGCATGTGCAGCACGTGGAGGGGATCATACCGCCGGGCCGCTGCCAGCGGCTGTGCGAGTTCTTTGGCCAGCACTGCGTCAATCTGCGCACGATGCGCGTCTCGGCCAGCAAGCTGAGTGTGCGCAACATGCACAAGATTTTCGCGAAACTGAGCCGTCTGGAGGAGCTGCAGCTGCGCGCCTGCCAGCTGAGCAGCGCCAGCCTGCTGGCGCTGAAGCATCTGCGGCAGCTGCAGCGCCTGGATCTGTCCGATAATCCGCAGCTGACCGGCCTCAATATGAACCAGCTGCCCGCGTCGATTGGCCGCCTCATCCTGACCAGCTGCCACGGACTGCAGTCCAAGTACCTGCCCAAAATTTGCAGGGCGTTGCCCCAGCTGAGGGAGCTGAACCTGAAGGCCGTTTACACAATCTCCACCGGCTTCCAGCAGATGGTCAGCGGCAAATGCTGTGCCGCACTCGAGGAGCTGACCATCAGCAGCGGCCCGGCCAGCGAGTACGAGCACGTGGCCAAGCTGCCGGCACTGAAGAAGCTGGTCCTCTATTGCCACGAGCAGGGCACCACATTGCGGCCGGAGCTGCTCGGGTGGATGGTGGAGCACAAGGCGCAGCAGCTGCGGCACTTTGAGGCGCGCGGCCAGAACTCGATCAATGGGGCGATGCTGGCGCAGATCGGGCAGCTGAGGGCGCTGCGGACGCTCATGTTGCCGCACAACAATGCCATCGGGGATCGGGAGCTGGAGGCGCTCAAGCTGCAGCAGCTGGAGCAGATCAATCTCAAGTACTGGCCGAATCTGAGCAATAATGCGGTGCTCGGACTGCTGCTTGCCTGCCCCAAGCTGCATGTGCTGCAGTTGGAGCAGTGTCCGCGGCTAACCGAGCAGCTGCTGCACGACATCATCTTCAGGATCCGCCGCCAGCTGCGCGATAAAAGCAACCAGCGACAGCTGCCGATCAGAATGCATCTCTATGGCAGCAAAATCAATGAGTTCAGTGTGCAGCATGCGGATGTGGCCGCCAAGGACATCATCGATGCCTGCATGGCGCCGCCCTCATCCTCGGACTTGTGCCTGGTCCAAATCTCGAATCTCTTGGGTTTCGATTACTATTTGGATAACTATGACAGCTTTGGCTCTGACGATGAACTGGATCAGGTTTACGATCCCTATATGCACAATGAGGGCTTCCTGAGCGACGATGAACCTGAGATCAATGATATGGTCTTCAACGATGACGATCTATTTGTGATCAATATGGAAAATGTGGCTGAATACTTTAATAACAGGAATGCCAATCCTAACGCTAATGCTAATGCTAATGCTAATAGGAATGCAAATGAAAACGGTTATGGGAATAATGTAGTCCGACTTAACCGGATATGATCCTCGAATGGTGCAACCACATTACTGTTAAACAATGATAAGTGGCTAATAGATTAGAATTTTGGCAAATCAAAACTGTCAATGTTATGAGAGTATATTCAGCAGTCCTGTTGTCTAATAAAACAAAAGACCACGGCGTGATATTTTAGGTATTTTATTATATGACAATTGGGAGTTCTAAATAAATGATAAATGAATAAGTCTTCAAATATTCTTATTTATATTAATTATCGCAAGTATAATCGATTAAAAATGTAAATTCGCAATTCTAAATTTTAAAAAAAAGAATATATATGTATATATATGAGTATGCTTTTTTTGCAGAAAATCCAACAAGAAATTTTATTTTAATAATGTGAACATTTTAAATGTAGAATTGATCTGAATGATACATCATGAAAAAGATTATATCGAATGTGAACAGCGTTCCAGTTTTGACACAGTTATGGGTGTTTGAAATTTAGGGCTATGGCTCTGAGGCAACATTTTTATCGATTTTGGCCAATTTTGATTTTGATCAATTTTGACATGATTTTTGACAAGAAATGTTACACCCCTCAGAATCGATTTTGAGACAACAACAATTGATTTAAAACTTAAGATTTGAGATTTTAACTTTTGAAAGATCAATGTTTTCGAAAATGAGTAAGAGGTGTATTCATTTCCCAAAAATACTACAACAAAATTTTTTTTTTTAATTTCTAAAAGTTTTAGATGCAGAATCATTTATCAAAATAAAGTCATAATCGAAATGTCGCCAAAAATATAAATGTGTTGAGTTTTGACAAATTTATGGGAAATTAAAATGTTTATCAATAAAAAACTTATTACTTTATCTGCCGTAGGCTATCACAAGTACACATTCAAATTTTCAAGTAACAAGCACAGGAAAAAGGACATTGCATAAATCCAATACACTCTTTTCACTTTGTAAGCGGGTATAAAAATCTGATGCGTGCCCGAAAGTATGCTCTCAAAATTATAGTAAACATTTCGTTGCTTTCAACAGCTCAATAAAATTGATATTGGCCAACTGTGTTTGGCATCATGATGGCTTCAAAGGAGCCGCTGCATGAACAACAGCAACTGCCAACAGGGAAAAAGTCGAAGACAAAGCGAGTATATATATATGTGAAGACATATAAACTATATAAAGTAGTACATATAATGTATGTTCATTTTATGGTTGCTGGTTGTTATTTTGTCTTGCTTTAGTTATTTTTTGTTAGCCTTGTGGCTTTCTTGCCACAATATATATATGTATATATATGTATATACATATATAAAAGTCTATTAAGTTAATGTCGCGTAATATAGCTAACTGTCAAAATCGCTGGGAAGTAACGGCAAATGCATTCGATATCCACAGTCACATTCAATAAGTTTTGCTGGCTTTTTGTCTGCCTTTTCGCCTTCCTGCATTTTTTGGCAGCCCTTCTTTTCGATTTTCTTTTTCGAACTGTCACATGTTGAGACGACACCAAATTGTATGCCACACATTCGTTTTGTTGTTGCACCTTGAGCTGCGCTCAGGTTTTTTATTGTCCCCTTTAACGACTGCATCGAACTTGAAATTTAAACACATCTTTAAGTTCTTCGAGCTGACATTCGTGTTGGCCGTGTAGTTTACGGCCAGACCGCAAACATGCCACAAAATATCAACCACAAGCCCAAGCTGCAACCGGAAAGTAGCACGGCTTACAGTTGTTATTATATACGCATTTTGCTCGCCAACTTTAACACGGAAGTTGCAACGTTGCGTGAATTATATAAATGCCAACCCACACACAATTCTATACAAATTATATACACGCACATTCTCCCCTAACAATTTTAATTTGCTCCGTCATAAAAATTGAAAAGAAACAAATGAACACGTTACAACTGTTTTATATGTAAGAGTGCCTGACTTAAAGATATCCTGTAGCCCCATTTACGCTGCTTTAATGCATAGGCAAGTTCTTTATTTGAATAAATTACTGATTTACTAATTTTGATAAACAGTGATTTTTGTTTGTTGAGACTCAAAATCTAAACCGTTATAAATTTAGCTCTGCTTAAGCATCACTGAAACTGAAATCCATGAAAATGCTAAATGTTTTCGACGTATATTGTGCCAACAATTATTTCTCGCAACAATGCTGGTCGGATAACGTAATTCACACACCCTTAGTACCTGTTCTATTAGTTATAAACAGTAGCAAACGCAAAACGAGCAGGCAGATAGCTCAAAACGTATGCAAAACATTTGAATTATTTACCATAAAGTTTTTTTTGACTTAACTAACAGCAAAGAAAAGTATAAATAAAATAGCAACCACCAAAAAAATAAAGAGCGAAACACGAAAATACCATGCCTTTGTGCTTCTATTTATTTTTTTTTTTTTTTTTCTTTTGTTTGCTAAAGTTTTGGTGTTTTGTTTCATATCGCTCAATTGCCGTTGATGCGTTCAAAGCCGTCGACGCCAGCGCCATACAAAAATTTCATAGCATACTTTTACGGGCGCTTCCGTTCCGTAAACAACCGACAAGTGGAAAACGGCGGGCGGTAAGCGGTAAATGGTAACTGGCAAAACGAATGGCACGCAAAACTTTATGCGATTTTTATTTGAAAAATACTAAATTGATTTTATGCTTCTCCCTCAGCACATGCACTGAAAGACGCTGTGCAGGAGTTATATGGGTTATTTCTCTAGCTTGAATCCTCGGCAACACATGCAAATTGCCACTCAGAACATGTGTATTTATCCTGTTTTCCGTTGTCTTATTTAGCTTGATGTGGTTTTACTTTGTTGCAGCTGCATTTGATGCAATTCGCTCAAATTATCTGAGCGCGTCCAAAATAATAGCCAATTTTTTGTGTCTGATTATTGCGCAATTTACCAATTTATTTCTTTTGATTATTGCCATAATTGTTTTTGTTGTTTTGTTAGCTGACCCAAAAATATGTTTATACATTGCGGATTTTAATGGCCATTGCAATGCACACTCAAAATCTCTGCCACATGCACAAGCTACTGGGAATTATTTTGCATTCGTATGTGTGTTTGCGATTGCAAATACATATATACACATAATTATATTTTCACAATGTTTGGCATTATCGCTCAATTGGCAGTCGTATTAATTCTTGCATGCAATTATGCTAATGGAATATATATATAGAAATTGTATATATATTGATGATATTCATGACATTCGGACAAAAATGACACATTATTCAATAATTCTTAGCTAATTTTGTTTACCAATCAGTTGTGGCGTATTATCCGTAAGCCGCATTTAATTTCTATGTAAACGCAAATTAATTGTTTACACTCATTAATATAGAATAGAATTATTTGCTAAATGCACATTAAATTGAAATACGATAGATAGCAAAAAAAAAATGTTTATAGATTTTAAATCAAATTTAATATGAAATTAAATTCTAATATATATCATAATGATATTCTGATATTCCGCAACAAAGTAAAATATTCTATAAAAACTATATGGCTTTTTTCAGGCAGATATCTTTTAAACTAAGTTCACGGCAAATAACTTCTTATCAATAAATTAACAGTTTGAAAAGTGATTCAAGCGTGACAGTTGCAGCGAAGGAATGCTGTACAATTGCATAGTCAGAAATAAATTTTATTGGCAGCAATTGTTTGACTACATAAAAGTTAAGTGTCCTTTATCATATAGCAGCTGGTCATGCGTTAATTTTGAGCCAATTTGATGCGCTTCAACGAGCTGTCAAAAGCAAAAACGAAAAGGATTCCGATGCAAAATGCCTCAAGAAATAAACGACTTTAAGAGATGCTAAAGCCAAACACTTGAACTTTTAATGTGTGCTTAAGGATATGCGCTAATGAAGTGCTTATGTATTGTATTGCGCATTACGTATACGACGTGTGCGACCTGCATGAGTCTGGTGTTAACTGAAACTCTAAATAAACATTTGCATATCACGCAGCTGGCTGGGATTTATTTATCTTTCTCGGCGCTACAATCCCGAAAAATAAAGAAAGGCAAGGAACAGGAAAGCGGAAACGCTGCAGCAATGAAATTGTTAAAGTAAAGAGGCAAAAGAAAAATTGAAATAGGGAAAAACAAGTTAACGCTGATTGCACAAAGCCGTTCGGATTTGTAGACCGTTGCACAGTGAAAAAGTTAAGCAAAACACCAAATTAAGAGGGTGTCTGTGTGCCTGGTGTTCGTGTGTGTGTGAGTGTGTGCTGAGGATACATTAACAAAATTAGCGCAGCAAGGCGTTCACCGACGGGCGTGAGCCAAGGCATTCATTTTGGCCATGTTCGTCAGCATGTAAACAGCATGAAGAGCGCTCAATGCCTCAGGCAAATCAACAAATCGACTCGAGGAGCTGTCAAGGGTGCGTTCGACCGGACGGGCAGGGGAGGTTTTTGGGGGGATGGGCGGGCTTTTATGTGGGGTCTGCCGTCGGTGGCACTCAACACTCTTTGGGAAATTGCCGGAAGTTTTGTGCGATTAAAGCGCCATTATCGATGTGAATTATTTTAACGCCTCCGCCTCCCGCCTGTGCCGCTCACCTTCGAGTGGCAATCAATTTGTTTCGGGCTTTAAAAAGTAATTGCCGCGCATTTGTCGCAACCGGAATGAACCTACACAAGTGTGAGGAACAAAGAGCAGACCGAAAGACCGTTGAGCAGAAGGCAGAAGCGAGAAGGCTGCAATTGCGACAAAAGTTTTGCAGCAACTTGAAATTCAAATTAAACTTTTGCTAGTTCTTGTGATTTGTTGCCCCCAGCTGCCCCCGGTTGCCACTTACATTTATCATAACTAAGAAGCGACGCGACAACTTTTGTTTCAACTACTTTCTGACTTTGGCTCTGGAGTTGCCATTTAATTTTTGGCCAACACACTCTATTTAGCTAATAAAGTCAAAATTGGTTTGCTCAGCGGTGCGAATTGCGACAGGTGCGTCGACCAATTGTAAATATTTCATTAGTTCAATTTACCTGCCGGCCGCAAAATTTATTGACTGCCAAGCAACCAACTGAGGGCAACTGCAGCTTTCGGCTTGACTTGTTTGCCATTGACTCTGATTAACAAGACGCTGGCAATGCTAATTAGCATGTGCGACACCGGACAGCAGCAAGATCAAGCAATCCCTGCTCCGACACGCCTGCATTATTTGCCTTGGGACAACAGCTGCGGCATCTGCTCAGTTCGACTCTAGACCGCGGCACAAGAAGCCAACTTAAGCTTTTAGTGTGTCCTTAGACGAAAACCCGCAGGACTTTCTTGAACTGCATTGCATATTTGATTTACGCTCGAAGACAAGAAAAATTATCAAACACAAAATTTAGATTTATCATAACTTGGATTGTAAAATGCTTAAATTAAAACAAACTATTTTAAATATGATTACATTAAATAATAATATTATATAATATAGAACTATCTGTTCAAATTTAGCTTTCGAACGAATTAGTTTTTTAGTAACTTACGTTCATAAATTGTCAAGCTAATATAAAATAAACAAAAATGAGTTTTCTTTTCTATAGAATTCGAATTTAGAAACCAAAAAATTATAAAAAACTCGAGTAAATATTACAAAAATTTCACTTTTAACATAAATTGTTCTGCTTCTCTTTTGTTAAAGCCAACTTTAAGATATCAAAATGTTGGGACTATGTACATTTTCAAGTGGGTCTCGTGCACTCCCGGGACTTAGTCAATTAGGCTAGTTGCTTAATTACGAAGTCGCTGCAATTGCAATTGCATGACAATCAATTGTTTAATTTAGTTGAAAGTGCCGCCAGCAGTGCGAAAATCGTCCGCTTTGGCAGCAATTAAGTAATTGAGAGCTGAATAAATCAAGCCAACTGACTTGTCTATATATTTCTAATATATATGTATATAAAGCAAATCAAAATCAATATTGTGCTTGCCAAGTGTTTGGCGTAATGCAAATTTCATAATTGAAAACTAAGTGCTGAACAAAAAGTTTGGCACAAAGCACTTTTGGCTATAGAAGCCTTCTCCATTCCCCCCTCTCTCTCTCCCACACTTGCGCTCCCACTCCTCTTTTGGCTGGAATTATAATTTGGCCCATTGGTGTGAAAAAATGAAAATACGCTCAACTTTTGCGCTCAGCAAAACTTTACTAAACACACACACATACAGACAAACAATTGACTTTGAAAGCATTCGAGTGGAGCTTGAGGGTTTTGCGGGTTGCAGGACTGTGGAGGATAATGGGGTTTCCTTTTAAAACCTTTGGCACAGCCATTCAATTAAACTGAGTGTAGTTTTCAATAAACTGCGCGCTCTTTGAAAAATAGCAAATAAATGCGAGCGTAGCGAACACCAGTCAATAAAAATAAGAAAAGGGCAAGCGACCATTTAAAAGGGTATCTTTAAGATACCCTCTAAACACTTGACATTTCATAAGTACACTACTTGGAAGAAATAAACTAAATTTAAAGGCAACTAAAATCATGATATTTTTTACAATTCTACTAGGAATAGGTTGACGTGAGTTTCATTATTATATAAAAAGCTACAAATGATAATGAATTAAAAATAAATTCTTTGATAATTTTTATTATTTAAAAATAAATTATTTGGTAATAAATTGCATATACGCAGACCACTTTTTTTATAAAAAAAGTCTAAATTCACGTAGTTAAATTTTGATTAAAAACCATATAACACTGGTCTTCAAAATATAAATCCAGTGTAGCTGCTAAACAGTTTTTCCAAACCAGCTTACTTTACCCGTTAACATTGCTGAGAAACAGAGTAAACCTAAAGTAGCTGTGGGTGGGGGTAAGGCGATTCGAACAGTTTATGCTACTAAATGCAATTTGTGCTCAAGTTACAACAAAGCGGATTGCAAAGCACTAAAGCACCGGGCACATATCGAATATTTATATATATATATGTGTATATAAATAAATACTTTTGTATGTGTGCTCGGGGCTTACAGCTAAATGGACTCCGGACTAAACACAGTGATAAACGGTTTCAAACAGTTTGTTTATTTTTATTTATTTTTTTTTTAACCTCCCTAAAGTTAGTATTATAAAACACAGTTTTGTCTGGGGACTCATATAATTCAAATTCTTTACAAATTTTGGTAAATTACTTTCCGCTTATGGCTAAGCTCTATTGTTTATATTCATACTTCTATTCAACGGATCTTATTTACTTTTGGGTCTGTCTTAGCCAGTTTATATCTGTATCTTTATCTGTAATTGTATTACTGTTTATATATGTATCTGCAACGGTAAACTACTGCCGCAGTTTTTCTATTTTATTCGTTGTTGTTTTTCTTTTTTTTGTACTTTGCCATTTATCCAATTTTGTCTTTTGTATCTGACGTACATGTGTTTTTTCCGTTATCTACTTTGGCGCGGGGATAAGCTCCATGTTCCGTGTGCGTGGCGCGTTGTCGTTTCGGCTGTCCTACGTCCACTGGCGAAAAGTTCGATGTCGATGTCAGGCAACGTTGACTGAGCGATAAGCAGCAACAGCAGCAACTGCAGCAACAGCAACAGCAGCAACAACAAGGCAAGTGATAAAAAAAAATTAAACTTGAGCAACAAACTTTTCGAAAAGAAAAACCTGCAACTAATTGTTTGGCAAAGTTTGTTGGGGCACGTGACTAAAATATAGCCACTGACGATATCAATTATCCACGTGCAATGAGGCGGCAAAATGTCGTTACACTCACGCCCAAAAGTATGCAACAACCAAATGGGTAGCTGCAAGTGGCACTGCTGTATGGCAAGCCAACAATTGCTCGTCACACATCATCAATAAAGGATTTGTGAATAAAAACGTAAACCAAAATTGCGGTCAATTGCCCGACTATGGAAGAAACCAAGGGAAAGGGGGAGGGGGGTGAGCAGCATAAATCAATCACTTCCGGTGGCTCGAGCAATTGGCCCCGCCTCGTCTCTCTGCTGCCTGTTGCCCATGGATGTTTGTCTGGATCGGTGACTGTTCAATTTTATTTATGGCTTGCCAAGGCATAGCACACAACACAATCACACACACACAAAACACACACACACGCATGCACAACCAACCAGGCAATTGTTTTTGGGTTTTCAATTATTTTGACAATGGTTGCATTTGTTGCATTTTGTGGTCACTCTGCGCCCATCAACATTCGCTCTAATAAATGTGATTTATGAACGGTTGCCCAGGCGGAAACGGAAGTGCTCGCTGCCAACATGGCCACCACACATTGGCAACAAAGTTAACGTCGCTGTAATGAGCCAGCTGCAATATTTTAACGAAAACTAATGGAAATTTTATAGACTGTTGAAAAAGTTGCGCTACTTTGGCTACGTCAAAATTGTTGGCGTGAAAAGTTTAAATTTTGTTGGCTGCTTTTTTGATTGACTTAAGCTGATTGATGGGCGGCAGGCGGCAGGCGACGCCTCCGTGAATGACATTGATTTATGGCCATCAAAAACAATGGAAGACATATTGCCTATCCAACATTTGATACACGAAAATGTGTAATTTAATTTTTAGAAATGTAACTTTGCTAGTTTTTCAAAAATGTAAATTCTTTTAAATTTTCTAATTTATTTAATTTATAAACATTATTTTTATCTAATGAATTTCATTTGTACAATTTGAAGTATTTTTAAATGTTTTCTTTTAGTCTACCTGCAGCTGCCGCGAAATGATTTAAAGCGCATTTAAAACTTGTTACCCCCGGGGTGCTATCTTTAACCACCATCAGATCTACCGCACTCCGTCGCCCATCAGTCGTGGCATGTTTTACTACATTATGCACTTTCAACACTCGGCAGCTCATTCACTTTATTTATTCTGCACTTCAAAGCCGTGTGTTTTCTGCTCTCTATGCTCACCTGTCCAAACAGCGGACCGAGCTCAGCTCAGCTGAGGTGAGCAGAGAATGCCAGAAAATTTGCATAAAACACAAGAGTGCAAAAACTTGGCACTATTTCATTTCAGTTGTTGTCATTCGCTCTTAAGGGGCTATAATGACTATAGGGCCATGTCTGCTGCACATGTGTATTATGTTTTAGCCTTAAAGTATATCTGTCAGATATATTTGAATTTATATATATACTTTTTTATTATTTTTTATCTTTCTGATTGACTTTGTAAAAAGTTTTTAAGAAATTTACGTTAAATTTTTGAGTGACTAATTTAAAATATTTAAAATTAAAAAAAAATTCAAATAATTTTTCATTTTTATATCATTTCATTACCAATCAAAAAAGTGTATTCAAATGTCGGCGTTGACACGCAGAGATTATCAATAATGTGTTTGTTGCTCTCGCTGGTATTATGTACACGTTGTTGTGTGTGGGTGTGTGTGTGTGTGTTTATTTTGACATCAGTTCTTCATTACGTTTGTCACGAATGCGCATCCTTTTGGACGAGAATTGGCAACAGGCAACAGCAAAAAGCAGCTGGAAGCGTGGTTTAAAAATGCATTTAGCGGCTTAAAGTTGAACGTGGCCCGAAACACATTGTTTATGGCCCGCAGACGTTGCCGTGCATTTAAACGGAAATTTAATTTGATTTGCCCAACTCTTTGGCCGGCTGCTCTCTTCGCTGTGGCCAACGATTTTTCGATTTACCGCAAAGTCGCTTTTGGCCCATCGGCCGTTGGCAGCATTGCAACATTTCTAGTTCATTTCCGGCTAAAAATGAGCTGCTGTCCGGCTGCTTGTTTGCCCTCTCCTTGCCCCACCTTGCACATGTGACCCAGTTTCTGCCCAGTCTTGGCCAACAACGTATGTGTGTTATAGGCCATTTTGCGGCACGCCTTTATGCATAATTTTCCAATTAGCGTCAATAAATTTCCAACTTGGTTCGTTAAATTTAATTGAGAAATTATTACGCGGCATTTGGTTTGTTTTAAAAATGAGTACAACCAATTGTTAGCCAGCAATCTTTAATTACCGTTTAGCGTCTGCATTCAGTGGCAGCTGCCATAGCGTTGCCAGACATTGCATGAATAGCACACCAATGGCCAATAAAATGCCCCATGGAACGGCAATCAGTTCCTCTCTCTCGCAGTTTCTCTTTCTCTCTTACGAGTTGGCCAAAAGCCAGTTGCCTCGAGCAGCTAGTATGCAATTTGTTGAAATCTTCCATTTTGGAATTGAGAATTGGAATTGGATGAGGGGACCACCGAATGTGAACAGCATGCGAAGCAGTTGCTCCAGTTTATCTCAAATCAGTGACACTTCTCATCGCATCACATTTGCAATGCGAATTGACAGATGAAACAATCTGGCGAATTGAGAGATATTGATTTTTATTTAAAAACGAGAATTAAAATGGTGTCAGGTTGAAAATAAAGCGGGTTTTTGGCAGCTAAAAGCTAGACAGTACACAGGGGAATTAGGCCATATATAAATAAATAAGTTAACAAATAATATTGAGAGGTATCATAGAGACTTTGAAAAATACAAGTGAAAAGGAACACACATCAAGATAAATTTAAATTGATTTCGAGCTTTTTATATAATCTAAGATTATAAAGATATTAATATTGAATTAGCTCGTTTATTTAAGGAATACTAAACTTTGATTAAGCTTGGTCCTAAATTAGTCCCGTTTGGAACTGTGTGCGCTTCAACAGACAGCTCAGAAATAGCACTTATATCCTTGATGGCAAATCCTGTAACCATTAGCATTTGGCTTCACAGATGTCGCTTCAATGAGCTACGTGACATGGAAACAGGCAACAGCATTTCGCCCATTGTTTCCATCCTCCGCTCGAATCTGCCAACGTTGGTGGCATGCAACCTGCATAAAATCAAATCACAATCGTCAACAGTAGTTGGGCTCCCGCTTCCCCCCTCCAGCCATCCCTCCGCTGATATCCACACGCATCCTTTGTTTCTGTGCTGCGCTTAGTTTTTTGTTATGCAACACAAAAGTGCAATATGCATTTTGTTGCCGTTTTGCCTTTGACATGTGCATGGGATTGAATGCAAAATGAGACACGCACACCTGTGCCACCTGTTGCCATATCGGAGCTGCCACAAACTGGCTCCCACTAATTGGCCTAGCAGACAGATGCCACGCCAGCCACACGGCAATTAAACAACTTGCTACGGCACAACAAAAAAGTGGGCAACAAAAAACCAGGTTTTTGCCAGAAAATTCAATAAAAAACACAGCTTAAAACTTAAACACAACAAACAAAAGATGCAGAATCCTCTCTCCCCTCCTCTTTCTCTAACTTTCTCCCTCCTTCATCCCTTTGCGCCTCATTATTTCAGTTTGCTGTGTTTTTCTCACTCAACTTTTCATCGAAGTTTGACTTGCAGCTAAAGTTTTAATCTGCTTCAGGACGAGCATACCCTTGGTTAAAGTCTTATAAATTCCACATGAAAGTCATGACTATATGCTTAGTCAAAATAAAAATCTATTTTCTACAAAATCTATGATTATTGGCTTTCAAAATGCCTTCATATTGTAATGCATTAAAAAAATATGAATTAAAAGTAAATTAAATTATATAAAAACGACAAAATTTTAAAGATATAATAATAATAAAAATATTTATAATAATTGTTTTTAAATATAAATATAAGAATAATTATTAAGTATTTATTTAAAATATATTTATAAATATTGATATTTAATACGCTTTACTTTCAAAAAAATATCAAATATTCATTTGTGGTTAAGAGCATATCAGTTTCGATGCATTTCTTGGAATTGCTGTTGGTTGTCCGTTGGGCTTTTCGTGATGTCGTTAGTGCAACAGCAGAGGCAACAAGAAGCTGCATAACAATCGCATTTACCAACTTCATTTATTGTTTTGTTAAGCTGCTAACTTTAGTTTATTGCCGGACATCAGCACCAGCAACAGCCGCAACAACAGCTTAAACAGCAACAGCAGTAGCATCTACTGTAAAAAGTTATGCCTTCGCCCTGTCGTGACAACCCCCTGCACTCTTCTTCTGCCTCTGCATATAATTTGTCATATTTTTAATGACTTTCCAAGTGCGCATCGTGTGCACAGTAATTGCAAAGCAAAGCAAAGCGATGCAAAACGAAACGAAAGGCAAATAAAACCACAATAACAACAGCAACTGCAACAAAAACAATGGCACCTTTTTGTTTTAGCTAATCTGTTGTCTATTTGAATGTCTCTTTCTGTTGCACGGGTCGTATGCGTAATTTGCTGTTACCTGCACAACACGAGCTCAAATTAGAATTACCTCTGCCCATTGCTGTTGTTATTGTTACTGTTTTTGACTTATTTCTTTTGTGTTTGTAATTTATTTCGAGCTAGCGCATTGCCTGGTCATTTATTATGCAAATGGCCATTGGTGTGGCCAGCAATTTTGGCCATAAACTCAAACAAAACCAGGCCCACAAATCATTTCTAATATTCCCCAAAGTGAACCGCAAAAATGCTTAACCCAATAATTTTAGTCAATCAACCGCAATGCACAGAAATAATCGAAATATTAACGTTATTGCTATAATAATGTTATTTAGTATATCATTGTTTATTTGAACAGCATGCGCAGCATAACGGATATTTATTGATAAAAAATAAACAGTTAAATCTTTTGCAAAAATAAAAGGGGAACGTATATACATATTCATTTCAGGTGAACTGCCCGTAGAATTCTCAGAAAAAAAAACATTTCTAGTGCTACATTTTCATGAAAATCTGCCTGTTAACCAAGCAAACAATTTCTGCGGAAAACACTTTGCATTTGATATGTGATTTTGTGTGTCAAGGAACCAACACTGAGATACAGCTCAGAGGACAGACATACACATAACGCTGGAAAAAAATTTGTTTGCTTGTTTTTACTACTCGCAATGTCAACTGGGGAAGAGCAAGAAAAAGAAGAGAAATGGTAGACAAAGATGCTGACATAGACGGACAGCTATGCGGCCACCAGGTATTTTCTACTGGCGCCGCAAAGTATGCCACCATTTTTGACGCGTGTTCGCAGCCATTTTCCTCAGCCTCTTATATCTCGAATTGCTTTTTTTCGCCATTTACATATTAGTCAATCTTTATTTACTTGCGATTGATGTATATTCAAGAGTTTTGGTTTTGGTTTTAGTTTTGGTTTTGGCCAACCTCAAGCATATTCTCTAGGCATATTCAATTAAAACTCTACCCAACTCACTCTGAAGTTCAAGCAAGCATAAAGCTCTGCACTCATCCGATAACGACACACACACACACACACACTCTCGTAATAATCTTTGAAATTGCGCTCAATTGGTTTTGAAGTTGGGCCTGGGGCACATTTAGCATGTGCGGAAAGTCTTGTCGGGGGCAACTGCTACTTGAAGCACCTTTAGCACTCACATCTTTATTGATAATATTGTCGCTCGGCAATTTGAAAAGCCCCCCAAACCACAAGCACACACCAACCCACTCACACACACACACACACTCACACACCTACCTCTGACACTTGTGTCTGATGTAGTCTGGCAATTTTCAACGCCCACATTCGCCCCCGCAACGAGCAACCCTTGCATGTCTATCGAACTTTGGCAGCAATTTTGTAAACTTCTCTCTAGTTTCTATACTCTCCACACAAAATGAATAAAGAGTGTATTTGACGTGTGTGATTTTTGAAGAGTTTTTTTTAGTCGCGACCCTTAGGAATGTGGAAAAGCAGTGAAAAATATTTTGCAGCAATTAAATTTGACAATAAAAAATTACCTATCATTATTATTATTAAAAAATACTTCCCTACGTTTTTATCTTTTTTAACACTTAATAGAGTGTTGCACAGTCTATCACTCCCGTTCTTTATTCGCTGTATTTTTTTTATTTTTATATATTTTGTAATGGGGCAAAATACCAACAATTTCGTCGTTGAACTTATCGAAATAGTTTTTCGAACATGACGGCAAACTTGCGTGACGACAGGCAGACAGACACACACACACACACACGCACACACGTTTACAAAGGATACACACTGAGCACCACTCAGACACGCTTGTAAGAGTAGTTTTGATAACTATATTAGTTTATATGGGAAGCTTAGTGGTGCTTTCCCCCCTTTATCACAATGCTCGCACATTGAATGGCGCCCAATTTTCAATTCCCACTGCCAGCAATAATTACTAAACGTTTTTATTGCTGCGTCAAGCTGATAACGAGCCCAGCCACGCCCCTCAATACAACTTATGCTAATGTTATTTTCTTTTTTTCGTTTTTCATTTCTTCCATTTCCTTTTTTATCATCTCCATTTTATTTATGGCGCCTGTAAATAAGCATGATAATAATTTTATAGTGTTAAATGGCGCACAATATCAAAAGTCCCAAAAACCCAAAAACCCAAAAACCGAAAACCCTTTCAAAGCTGTTACAGTACATTAACTTTGCAAGCGACACATTTTGTTCGGTGAGCATATTTTCTTATCTAAACCAAACACACACACACACACATGGATACACACACTTGGGCTCTGTTGGAGTTCCGGCAACATATTTCATTACACAGAACGCATAAATCAGCACAAAAAATGCTAATTAACCAAAAGAGCCTTCCTCGAAAAAAAAAAATTAAAAAAAACAAACACACATTTGGCTTAAAGCGCGCTTAGGACTAGCATTTTGTTGCCAATGTTTTTTGGTATTTAATTTCCATGCAATTGCCGGCAAAAGGCAAACGTTAATCGCCAAAAATCGTTTTATTTACAATTAATGATAATGCTGTTAACTGAGTTGCGTTAAACGCATTCTGCTGAGCTACAAGGGCAGCTCAAGAGGGCAGACAGTTTTTTGGATAGCGCACAGTGGCTAAAGGCATCAATTTATGCGACATATTGAAAAATTAATATTGTTCGAAAAAATTTTAAAATATATAACCAGTTTTATATACATTACATTTTTCTTATATATTTCTAATTCACATAAGCAAAAAAAAGCATTTATATTTAATTTAATCACAACTTATTATTCCTAAAATTTGTGTTTCAAGTTAATTCTAAAAGATTTTTAAATTTCCAACAACTTTTTTTAGACTACTTACAATTTATATAACTATCAAACGAAATGAGCTGCGAAACCAATATGAAATTTATTAAATTTTGAATGGAATTGAACGCAGCTCTTTCACGGTGCAGACCATTTAAATTGGCAGCTGTTGGCTCTCGAGGGTGGCCTGCTCATTGGCCACAGTGTTGGCTTATTTAATGGCCAAGCACGTTAGCAGCGATTGCAGTTTGGTAGTCTGCACAGCTCATTAAGAAACCATCAGGGCCCGATATGGAATGGTAGCTGCAAACTTGCCATCTTGCCCGGCAGCTCGCATGTGCAAACAGTTCAGCTCTGATGCGCCGGATTGGCCCATGTCCAGTGGGTCTCCACCTCCTGTAAATGAAATCGGAGTGCGCAAGAACTGCGAGCGGCAGAAATGGAAATGGTCGAGCGCTTGTGTTTTATGCAAATTCAATTGTTTCCTGTTGCATCGCAAAGATAACAACAGCCAAATGCGGCACTGTGGCCAATGGATATGGATACCCGTCCAACAACAACCTGCCTGTAAGGCTTTTACTCAACAACACAAGTCGGTTACAAAAAGAAACAGCCAATACGTATTATTATCATCTTCACTCTGTCGTCAACTTCAAGTGAAACTGACAAATCCATTAGTCATTAAAATACAACGAAGCTCTTAAGTGCGAAGGCTGCGATAATGACACTGGCTTAAACGCATATTAGCAGCTGATTCGTTTTGTTGTTCTACACAAAATGTAATGTCAACAGCTCTAAAAGCTCATAACTTTTTTCTGAAAGTTAAAAACTTATTATTATATTAATTATTATTTGTTTTTTATTTTTATTTTTTATTTAAAAATAATTTGAAAGCTCAAGAAACTTTAAACTTTATGATCGTCGCCTTAGAAGCTTTACTTTTCCAAACTCTAATTGTGTTTGAAAAGCTCCTTAAAGCTTATTAAAGCTTCCATAAAGACTTAATTTAGCACTTGAACTTGACTCAACAGGAAGCTTTTTCTGTCGCACACAGGAATAATCAACTAATGTATTTGCAATTTAAAAACCTTTTGCCTTCTGAACAAAATGTCGCTGGCTGAAAGCCGCACTAATTGTTCAGTCATTACAGTTTGCAACTCACGCAACCGCAAAATCTGTGGCAAGCAACAACAAGGACAACAACGGCATAAAGAGCCACACGGCAAACAAAAAGCCAAGCAAACAAATTAAGCGTCAATGACATGCAAGTTTAGACGCGCCTCCAACCGCAAACATACACACAACACACACACTCCACAAGCACATCGCACTCTCACTCTCTCGCTCTCTCTTTCTCTCTCTCTCTCACTCTCTCTCTCTCTTTCTCTCCTTCCCTGTTTTGGCTGAGTCGTGTGTGTTTGACAATTTGCATAGAAATGTGCACACAAAATAATAATACCTGCCAATAAAAATAATAGACAACTGACAGTAAAAATAAACAAACCAAAAACACACACACACGCACACACACACACACGCACACACAAACACACACACACTAACTCGCACTTAGGTAAACAAATATTAAATAAAATATGTGCTTGCCATAATACCCGAAGTAAACTTTAAGCTCCCGCACAGCAGCTGTCAAATGATTAGGGAATTGAAGGAGAAACGCGCGTCGCACATGGCGTATGCTTAATAAAGTTCACACCTCACCTTGATTTAACGTACGTGTTAGCTTTGGTTATGTGTACCACACACACTAGTGTGTGTGTGCTGTGTGTTGTGCAGGAGTGTGTGTGTGTTTGTGGCACGTGATATTCATTTTAAATCGAGCTTAAGCACTGAAATAACTGAATACCTAATACCCTGTAAACAGTATAATATAATAAATGTGACATAATAAACTTAAAAAAAAGTTGCAATAAATATCATATCCTACCTACTGTAAGCCTTCCGTAAACAACAAATATGATGTTGTTTGTTTAGTTAACCAGCTAAGTATTTGCATTTGTGTGCTATATTTAGACACAGAATATTTCAGCATTATGATCATTATTTAGCATTAGTGCTAACAAGGTTAGCTGTTACTTTATTTATATTATAATTTCGTTAATTTGAATTCAAAACAATTTTAATATGCAACGATTCATGAATTCAAATTACATACGAAAGTTAAATATGAATTTGGTATCCAACCATGAACGATTTCTGGAACAGTGACTTTTATTAAACATAATTTAGCTATAAAATGAAGATCAATACTAAATGTCTGTTGACTATTCTACGAATGTCATTATAGATTTTTATATGGCTTAGCTTGTGAAACACATTGTTGCTCAAAATTCGTATTAAATGTTTCCTTTGTTAAAACTCATTTCAACAATTATCTAACGAAAAAGTTTTCTTCTCACAGTTTTGCTTCTAAAATAAAAACAATAAATAATAAAAGAGACAGAGAAATTAAAAGCATACAATCAATTAATGAAAATTAAAGATGTTGATTGAATCTTAATTAAGAAACGAGTCCCAGTCCCATTATTATCCAATTACATTTAGTTCACACTCTAATTGCACACATTTAAAAACATATATTTTAGTTTAATAATAGCTTTGCCGTTTCCTGACAAGCTGCCACGCCTGCCCGCAAGTAAGCTTGTGCTTCATAAGCAGCCCAAGCCAACCACATCTATGTATCTATATCTGTATCTGGATCTACGACTAACAAGGAATTATGCCGCATTGCTTTCTGAGCACAGCGACCATTGAAGCGCACTTCATTCGCAGTGCACCACCGAGGCATACACGCACACTTATGAATTCACTGCCACAACCGCCCACTTTGGCATTACCCAAGCCCGCCCCTTTTTGCTGCCCACCTGCTGCTGCTGTTTCTATGCTTATGACGTGCTCGCTGGCTCGTTTGCTGCGGCATTAAAGTTAACAAATAGAGCTTAAAAACTTGCTGCTGCGTGTATGCCACGCCCACAAGCCCCATGTGTGTGTGTGTGGTGTGTCTGCGTCTCTATGGGTTTAATTAGTTTACGCGCTGTATAATTAAAATATATATTGTAAATCTGCTTAAGCCGCTCGCAGTGCTGCAAAATTGTTTACTTAATTTTATTAACTTTCCCCCAGCTTTACCGGGGGATCCAATTATGTGTTTTATTTTATTTATTTGTTATTGCAGTGACTCACCTTACTTAATGCCATTTTGATAATTAATTAGCTGTTCGTCCTTCTGGCCAAACGTGTCACAGTGTCAGCTTTCTAATTGACATGCCATTATTGTAATTAAAATAACTCATACGCAGCGTTGTTCGCTACCTGAGAACCAACCTCCCCCCATCCCATGATCAATTTCAACTGTTGTTGGCCTTGGCTCTTTGTTAGCCGGCATTTGTCTGCATATGAGCAGTTCTTTTGGGCCATAAATCAAGCTGCCTGCCGCGTGTGTCCCTGTCACATGTAGCTTCGCATTTATTTATAAACTCGGTAGAAAAAAGAAAGGAACAGCAGCAACAATGAACGTAGTAGACAAGCATTCTCAACTAATAGATATCCTGTAATTATATTATTGTGTGCAGATACAAATTGGCTCAGCTTGTAGAACAGAGACAAAATATATTTGAAGACAATATATTTTAAC
This sequence comes from Drosophila micromelanica, assembly GCA_004143825.1. Lineage (NCBI taxonomy): Eukaryota > Metazoa > Arthropoda > Insecta > Diptera > Drosophilidae > Drosophila > Drosophila micromelanica. The sequence goes on along the minus strand of SCDY01000076.1, from coordinate 28,002 downwards.
GAAATTCTCTAGCTTTAAAATTTCCTGAATCCCGTTACATACTCAACCACATCTCGCATATATCCTTTTTACATCTCTGTTTAGCCACAGGGAATTCAAAATTGTAACGTTGTCTGTTACTGGCGCTGCCATTTGTTCGAGTCTCGTTCTGATTTTTGCGGCAAAATAATTGTCGTTTAGGTAATAAAATTTGATTTATGATTTCAGTATTTCACACACACTTTCACTTTCGCATTTTTCTTTGATTTTAATGAGGCGCAACAAACGCTGGACACGCCCCCTGTCCTTGCAGCCCCTCGCCGGCAAATAAATCAAATTTTTATGGCCATTAAAAAAAACAGCAGGAATTAAATATAAAGTGTCCACAAAAGCTCCCAAAACAACAATAACAATCATGACTACAACAAAAAGCAACGACAAACATAATAATAAACCTAAAGTGTCAGGTGTCGGTTTACTTAATTTTTTATATCACCTGCCCAGCGTTTATTTTAATTACGACCAGTGAGGCGTCTAATTGCCATAAAATATTTACTTGGTGCTCGGCAATGGCAATGATTAATGCGCTCACTCGGCGTATACTTAATATATAAAGTTTGTTTGCTTGACCAGGCTAACTGCTTCAGAAGTGCAAATGTTTGTAACCTAATCAAAGAGTAACAATTGATTTTTAATTAAAAACGAACCAGATATCAAGCAAACTTTTCACTTTAAATACCCTTTTGCTTTCGCGTCTTAATCGATTTGTAAATTAACACAGAATTTACAGGATAGTAAAATAGGTTCAAAAGTTAATAAAAATTACTATTTAAAAAGTAAAATTATTAAGTATGTCTTACATTTTATTTGTATTTAATTCAATTTGTGATAGAATAGGAGGGTATCAAAATAGTTGGCTAATTCAAAGATGCACTTTGTCAAGTGTCAATAGCAACTGTTGCCTGTTGGCAATGCAAAACTTGTTTTCTCTCTGTAAACCACTCGCCTGCGTTCTGGTGTAAGTTCATGTGGTTGAGTTGGGATACGAACTGCAAATAAATTGAATTTGTTTTATCCAGTTTCAGTTTCAGTTAATTGCAATAATTGTCAGGATGTCAGGCAGAACAACTTTCACACGTTATCAAATAGCTGTTTGAGCTGATAAATGTGCTACATAAAGAAATTCAATTAAAAAATAGTTTATAGCGTTACTTAATGCGCCACAATTTGTTAGCCCGGCTAAATCAGAGCAAACAAACTTGGCCTCGATTTGTGCAGACGAACCAAACAAATTGGTTGAGCCCGGAGCTACGGATTGTGGCCAAACTGATCGCCACGTGCATTGCGAAAAAATCGCATTAAAAGCCGGCTAACGGCATCTGCACTAACACAAACAAAGTGCTCTTCGGGCCCTCTCAGCCACCCACAATCGCCCCGTTGAGCCACCAACAATGACAGCATTTTCTGCGGCGCACAATTTTTCACTTAGTTTTGCAGCAACTGCAGTTTCGCCGCGTCGTCTTTAGCTATATTTTGGTTTTTGTTTTTTTTTTTTTTGCTTTGCTTTGCTTTGGTTTGTTTTTATATGACGCTGCTTTTGTCCGGCTTCGCGCTGGCCAATCACGCATTTGTCCACAGCGAACAGCAGCGCAGAGACAAAAGATAGCGATTGATGTGCTGGGAAAGCAGTCCTGGGATTTAAAGGACACAGCACAAAAAGCATAACGAAAGAGCCGACAAAGGCTGCACTGAGAGTGCAAAACAAAAAAAAACAGCGCAAAAGCAGAAATAAATTAAAGCTAATTGATCGATTATAGGATATCCTACAAGCAGAAAACATTTAAATTTTTAAACAAAACAAAAAGCTTTATTTTCATTATATTTTGTAGAAGTTTTACAATTATGTTATAATCAAAAAAATAAAAGGTTTAATTAAATTGTATGATTTAAATGGAAAAATTATGTAAAGTTTTTAAAATTATCTTACTAAAAGCCTTAAAAGACTTGTATAGATAAATTTAAAAAATATATGTATAACATTTGAAAATTTAGTGATATCTGAATTTCTTTATATTTAATTAGTTATTTTTGTATTTTAATTATATTTTCTATCTTTAAATAAATGTAGCGCAATATATTTTCTATAAACGTTCATATATTTTAAAAATTTAATAATTTTAACCACTCATGTATACTCTTTAGTTAGGCTGGTGCAGGGTATAAAAAATGCGAGCAGAACAAAATCGAATGCAATTTATTTTCTAGTTACTGTTAAGCTGATTGCAACTGCAATGGCGATGGCGATGGCGATGCTAACTCCGGCTGGTCCCTGGCAAAAACCTTTGAGCTCTAAGTTGCGATGTGCTGCTCCTGCCCAACCCTCCTTCCACCCCCCTCCCCCTTGACATGCTAAAAAAAAAATAAATAAAGGCTTTCGCACAGCCACGAATTTGCAGTTAAAAACAAATCAACAGCGCATAACTTTCATTGTATTTATTGTTGTTGTTGTTGGGAAAGTCGATGTAGTTTCTGTAGAGAGAAATGGGGGGAGATTGGGGCTGAAAAGTGTAAGCGAAAAATTCCAATTTCAAGGCGCGTCAAAATTACAAATCAAAGCTTAGGGCGGCACTTTCGAGTATTTCGAGTCTTGTGTATGAATTGCCTGATTGAATGCTTGATTGACTGACTGTCAACTAAGTGTCGAGGAGCGAAAAGAGATGGGTAGACACGGGCACTGGGCAATTGACAAATCGTCACGACGACGCCCAACCCAAAAAGCGGACAACGAACAACAAAACGGTTAGTTAATTTGAGGCAATCACAAACCAAATTGAACCTACGCCCAAACTGGCCAAACAGTTCGAATGCGTTGAATGTATGCGTGATTGTTGTTGTTGCTCTTTTTCTAACCACTGCCCGAAAGGGTGTGTTTTTATAGTTTCGTACGGCATTTTGCAAGGATCAATCAATGTTGCATATTGCCTGGACATCGGCAGGCTTATGGGCCCAAATGAGCTTTTGAGTGTGGACTACAATTGTGCCAATTGATGGCCACATGCATGGAAAGGGTTTGGCTTAAATGCTACTGTATTGTAAGAGTCGTAAAGTTACACAATCACAATTTCAAATGTTGCCCTCTTGCTGTTAAATATGTATCACGTATTTAGTGTGATTGCCGAACGTCTTAAATATCTGTAGATCAATGACTTCTAATTTAATCAAAAAAAAATTAAAAAATGTACAATTTATCTATTAATATAAACCGACCGAAAAACATTTTTTGTGCATAAAAGTTTGGGAAAAAAATTATTATGTAAGAAGTTTGTTAAAGAAAATGTGAATACTGTAATACCACTACTTTAAGTAATGTTTCTTTCAATTATTTGTTGATTTTTTTTTTTTTTTTTTTTGATATTTGTCTTAAATTTTAATTCAAAGTTATAAACTAATAATACGTTTTGAAATAACTCTTATTTTAAAGCCTAACATTAAATAATATAAACAGAAGTTTGTATATATGTATATTTAAAAGTAATGAATATATCTTCTTTACTGAAGTGAATGGATAAACTATATAAAATCAATTTTACTGCAATTTTCTAAACGATGAAGCTCGTTTAGAGCCATCTTCTTTATTTTTTTAATTTATTTCTTTTAGTTCTTAAGCGCAAATCAAAGTTCTTTGTGTGCTGTTGAAAACCTTAAACCCTACTGTTAGATCTGGCCACACAAATTGCTTGCTAATTTTGAAACCAATCAACGGCCACAATTGCAACACTGACAACACAAAAAAGCACACAAAGAAAACAAAAACTGTAAGCGGCCAAAAGACCAAATGTCTGCCCGCCCCCACCCCACTGAGAGCAGTTCTAGGGCTGGCAGGCCCTTAAACCACCACTGTTGGTTGGACAGTGGGCAATCCACCAAAAACTGCCCATTAGCACGTGCTGTCCATGTCAATGGCTAAGCCATTTTATGCCGGCGGAAAGAGGAAGTGGCCAGAGGGACCGAGGGGAAATGCCCGTAACGTGCATGTAATTGTGTCACCAGGGATGGAAGATGGTGACGGGAATGGGGGCGGGGGGTTGCCTAAGCCGGAAAGTTAAGCCGTAGCTGGCCCGTGGCCACTTTTGCTGCTGCCACTTAAAAATCCACTTAATCCCGTCGTCTTAAAAAAAAGACGCACAACAAGCACGGAAGTTGGCTAACGTTGCCTGCCTCCTCCTCCTACTTATTTCTCTGTGATGTATTCAAACTGCAAGTCGATTGTTATTTTTACGCCCGTTGCGGAAATAGACGTCCTGCTCCCCTTTCCCCCCGCCCGACCACCTTCCATTGCTTGCCCTTGAGCAACTCCTGCAAAAACTTCAAGACAACTTTGTCGAAAGCGTAGGCAAGTCAAAGTCCTAGTTGAAGTCGAAAGGAATAAGTACAAAAAAGAAGAGTATGATGGAAAAGTTTTGCCGCCTAAAAGTCCGTTAAGACCTACAAGTAGAGGTCATCAGGTATGAGTCTGGGTGGGGCGGGGTGCGGGGCACCCGATTGTGCCAGCTATTATTGAAAGTGCCCGTTGAGTAATTTAAAAGTTAGCGAACAATCACCCATGTGCACGCCCACCCCGCCCCGCCCTTCTGCACGAATCAGTTTGCCTCTACAAAAACTTGCAATGCATTGAGGTCAAATTGATTCTTTATAATAAGTATGGACTGTAGCCGACTTTAAATCACTTTTATTCTAATACCCCACTGACCTGCTCTCTGCTTCTTTCACTTGTTCTTCGACTTGTTCCTCAGCGATGCATGCAATTGATTGGCTCAAGTATGAAAATTCTTCAATAATTTTCAGTTTTCCTACAAAGTTTTACAGCAAGAAAGTTCTTCGTTGTTTTCATTTTCTTCCATACTTCATAAAAGAGCAACGGGCCATGCTCATGTTTCACACACACCCCTCCTACCCCCCTCTCCCACATCTCGAGGACTTCACACACAAATTGAACCTAAACAAGATTTGTGAGCTGAGCCCAAAAGAAATCCGCTTTTATTACCCAACGAGCAGCGCATTAAATATTCTTGCGTCATTTCACAGCAACAGTCGGTGCACTGCAAGAAAAGCACAAAGAAATCTGCACTCAAATTAAGAAGTTGTCAAAAATTAGGTCAAAGTCTGATAAACGAAACTTTTTTTCAAAGAACAGTATTCCTATTTTAAAATATATTGTATATTTTATTATTTTAGGTATGCTAAATTAATATAATTAATAATTACAAGTCACAATATTTCAGAAAAAAAAAAACAAATTGTATAAAATCTATCCCAGACCAAACAGCACTCAGAACTTAATTTTTTGGAGTGTAGGACAGAGGGACTTTATGCTCGAGGTGACTTTGGCGATGCCTATATTCGAGATTTGTTTTACAATTTAGTCACGCGCTGCTTTTCGTTTCTTTTGCAATTTTGTTCACCTTTTTAATTAATTTTACTTTTGCTTTCGGAGGTCGTGCGGCGTTTAAGTGCTTTAAAGGATGCTAAGCAGCAGGGACAACAGCAACAACGAACAGCTCGGATAATAACAATGGCACTCGCTGTTGTTAATAGCTATGACAAATCAAAATGGCGACACGCGCGCTTCCGTTTCCGTCTTGCTGCAAATTTGTCGCATGCCTGTCTAATTTATGTTTGTTTAGCTTGGGCTAACAGAATTTCTAGTTAATTACTCTAAAAATTTTTGCTGTACTACCTCATTCTCTTCGTATTTTTGGTAAGCATTAAAACTACTCGAAAAGAGAGCTGAATTTTGAAAAATTCATTATTATTTTTTTTTTTTAATTGCATAAATTTTATATGTTGAATCAATCTATATGACAAATTATGACAAAAATGTCATCAAACAAACACATCGGTTCACTTTTGGCAAAGTTATATAAGCTTTCGATCGGCCAGCTATACATGTCCAAATTTATGTCAATTTTGCGATAAATACAATCGATTACAAATATAACCTCATGTTTTAAATTTTGAAAAAAAAAATTTTGGAATATAGTAAGGGTGGTTTTTTTAAATAATATTTTAAAAAATTTTTTTCAAAAATGCAAATATTTTAAATGTAGAATCAATCTATAGGAAAAATTATGAAAAAATGGGAGCTGTATATCTATTTGGCATGATTTATGACGAAAAATTCTGAATCGGTTTCACAATCCATTTAAAAAAATTTTTAAAACCGGTTCAGTTTAGATTAAGTTACGGGAGTTTGAAACATAGGCATATGTATATTGAACATTTTATTGCTGCTCACTAGAGCACTTTTTCTCTTGAAATTATCTTCTATTTAGCTATTTTATTTATAACTTTTTTTTTTAAAACTTACCAAAAACACCTTCTAGCATAAAATTAACATTAATCGCCAAGCTTGCAATTTTCGACAATATTTGTACTTTTCTAAGAATGTTATCTTTGTACAATTTACATTGGCCTCGAAATTTGGGGCACATCTTGAATTAGAGTTGCGCAGAACTTTACAAAAGTTCAGCAGCATTTTGTGCGCGGTTTTCGCAAAAGATTTCATTTATATTAAAAACATTTTATATATTTTTTGTTTTTATTATTTTTTGGGTAAACAAAATGAAACGCTTGTCAGCTGCGGCACTCAACTCAAGTTACGCATTGACCCGCCGCGTTTTCCCCTCACCGAAGCCAGCCAGCTGTGCAATTTGCCAGCAGAACTCGACAATTTGTGGCTCAAAAGCAAAAGGCGTTCAAGTTGCCACCGTCTTCGCCATGTTGTTGTTGTTTTTGTTGTTGTTGTTCCAGTGGCTCCAGCTGCGAGATGCTGCTGCCAGTTGTTGAAACTTTGAACCAAGTGATGCAATTGCACAAGTTACCAGCAACTGGAACTTTGGATGCACTGGCCAAGTCCAAGTCCAAGTGTTTCTGTTGCTGATTGATAGATTGTGTGTGTGTGTGAGTGTGTAGGGGGGTGTGTGTGTGAGTGCGTGGCTCTTTTGCAGTGTTGCTAAATTTGTCTGTTTCCCGTTAAAAATTGGCTTTTAGAGGCTATCAAAATTTTGCCACAAAATGTGCAACGGATTGAAAGACTTATCCATGCTTCTTCCATAGATTCAAAAATGTGCTTTTGTATAACCTTTTATGTTTTTTCGAAATGTAGGTTATTTTTATACAACGCAAACGCTTGAGAGCGTAAATTTGCATATCACTAATGTGTTCAAGGAAAATACCTTCAATAGGAAAAAAAATATTCGAGCATCCAAATATCTGCTACGTTATGTCTTACTTAATACCTATTTTGATGTCTCTCAGTAAATATATAAAATATATATATTTTTTTAACACTATCAATGGAATTCTAAAAGCATAAAACGCGAGAAACTATATATGAATTATAAAAAAATTTTATAAAATATTTTGGAAAACTTTGGTACCATGTATGTGTATTAAATTTTATAGTAATAAATTATTATTATTATTATTTTTTTTTTTGCTTTAAAATTGTCTTAAATAAAAGAAATTAAAAGAAAGTAATATATTGAATATATTAATAAAAACAAAATTTCGAATGTATTAAAAGTTTCTAGGAACTGTTTTAGCCCTAGGAACAGCATTTGTGACTTCTCAACATAGTTCACCCTCCTCCAAGCTGTCGTCCTCATCATCCTGCCAGACCGGCAACGTCAATCGCCGCCCGCGTCCAGAAACCGCCGGCTGGAAATTTGGCAACCGAATTGGCATTGGCCGGGAGTTTCTGACCGGCTGACGGCTACGCCAAGATATGATGTTTAGCTGTTCCTGCTTTAATTCAGCCAACTTCGAATCGTTATCATCTATGGTCAAATCTATAATGGGTATGTTTTGGCTGGCCAACGGCTTTGGAGATTGCTGCTGTTCCTGCTTTAATTCAGCCAACTTCGAATCGTTATCATCTATGGTCAAATCTATAATGGGTATGTTTTGGCTGTTTAACGGTTTCGGTGATTGCTGCTTCACATTATTTTTGTCATTGGGCTTGGGCGCCAGAAACGCGTCGGAATATCGCCGGTCGCAAACATGTTCAGCTTGGGATTGAATTGCAGGCAGCGCACTGGCCTTGTGCTGTTGCAGTTGCTGTTGTTGTTGGTGTGCAGCACAGCCACCTTCACCCTGCTGGCTGCATGCCACACATGCACGCTGCCCTCGTCCGCGCTGGCCAGCACGAACTGGGAGTCGGGGGTGTGGCAGACCTGCAGCGGCAGACGAGACGTGTTCGCATAGTTGGCGTAGGCACGCCGAAAGCGACTGCTGAAGGCATCCACACTGAAGCACGTGTAGCAGTCGGTGTTCACCAACAGCTGTTTGCCGTCGGGCGCAAACTGCAGCTGCGTCCAATTGGCTTCATCTTTCAGCCTGAAGCCAAATTTCTGGCAAGGCTTTGCGCCCAACTTGCGGACATCGTGAATCTCAATGCACTCGGTGCTGTTGCTGGCGGCAAACACGACGCCAGTGGGATCAAAGTCCACCAGCGGCTGTCGCAAATGACTCAGATGCTGTGAACAGCTGGAGGTGCGCAGATCCCACATGAACACGCGATCATCCGAACCTGAACTCATAAGCTGCAGCTCCCTGCCGGGCTGAAGGCACAGGGCACGCAACCTTCCGGTGTGGCCACTGAAGTTTCCCACATGCTGGTGACTGCCCAGATCCAGGCAACGTATGTTATAGTCCCGCTGAAATGCATGAGAAACGATTAAACATTATATATCAAAAAATTAATAGTTATGGAAGTTATTATAAATATGAGATCTATGGATCCGAAATTTTTGTCAATTTTAGAATAATTGTTGGCCAACAATTTGACCCCTTAGAATCGATTTTAATTTAATGCAATCGATTAGAACAAAATTCGCAACTCTAAATTGTGGAAAAAAATTTTAGAAAATAATAAAACTGTTATTTTTTTATATTCGAACAAATTATAAAGTAAGTGCCATCAAACGTGAAAATTGGTTTAGTTTTGATGAAGTTATAGGAGCACGGATCCGCAAGCTTTACGTGTCAAAATTTTTATCAATCTTGGCATTATTCTATTAGTATTCTTTTTTATGTTAATTGTAACAAATACAAAGTGCAATCGATTGAAAATATAAATACGAGATTCTAAATTCTGTAGAAAAACATTGAAATTAAAAATAAAAAAATTAAAATAATAAAGAAACTGTAAGCTATGATTAGATTAGATTAACTTAACATCTGAGATTGCGCACTTTTCTTTCCCACTTACCTTTGTTGAGCTGTGCAGCAATTTATTATCTTGCGGAGTGAAGCAAACATATGGATCAGAGACTGCTGTTGGAGAGACTTACAATCGAAGATGGTCAGATTTTGGTGGTCGCAGACCACCAGATGCTGACCATCGGACGAGAAGCACATTGAGTATATATGACCAGCCGATTCCTGAAAGATTTTAGCAACGCTGAATTTTCGCAATGCTTTAAAGTTATGTTTCATATTTATTTCCATTCTCAAACTTTGACTGGCTTTTAAATGACTCGAATTGACGTCTGAGCCATTGCCTACTGGATTTTGAGTTATTGGGGCTGCTTGAAGCAGTAAGAACTTTTGGCAGAGTCTTCTCCAACATCAACTTAATTAAATCAAATCTAACTAACCAAGTGCCACGCCCAGGAGGCGCCCACTGTCGCAGCTGTTCGCTGTTGCAGTTTACTTAATTTCAATTTTGTGGTCCTCCCTTGTTGCTCCTCAGTGCGTCTCATTAGTGCGCACAGTTGCTGTGGGGCATGGGGACTGAAAAATCGACTGCCGAGTTGGCCAAAACAGTTGGCATTGGCATCAACACCGCCTCACAGTCCCCCAACACACACACAGCTCGCGCTGACCAAATGCCAGAAGCTTGTTATTTAGGCCGATTCGCGTCATTAGTGCAGCAGCAGCAGCATGCCACAAAATGTTGCCACCACCTCTTGTAACACCCCAGCGGAAAGAACCGGGAAGATGAACTAAATTGGACATTGAAAGTTTTGTCTTGGCAGCAGCTGTCGGACTGAGAGTAAATAATGAAAACTGCAAATGGTCTATTTTCTGCATTCTAATTAAAACAGTCTCTGGCTCGAGACGAGCGAACCTTTTAAGTGATAGGCAAATATTATATTTAAAGCCAAATTCAAATCTATTTTATACTAATATAATGATAGCCAACTATAATTAAACAAATTTTCTGCTTCTCCAGTTAACAGCACAAGCTTTGTAGCTAAAACAATCTTAAACAGTTAATTACAAATAAATCCATAAACATAATTTTACGGGATAAATTTGAGATTAAAATAGAAAAAATAGGCAATGGGTAATTTAAAACATAAATTATGAAATTTGAAATACGAAACGAAACTTGGCATATGAAACGAATATGAAGCATATGGATAATGAAATATGGCATACATTAGATATAGAAGCGATAACATCAAAAATGTTAAAAAGTAGAGCATTTATTTATTTATTTTTTAATTTTAAAGTGTCTCGAGATTTAAACAGGTGTCAAAAATTATTAATTATTTGAAATAAAATAAATACTTCTGCAATTAATATTTTTATTATATTTATTGAACTCATACTTATTTTTATTTATTAAAAATATTAATTTAAATTAATATTTTATAGATTCCACGAGGTATCAGAAGTAATTCGGATTTCCTTAAACCATATACAAAATACTTAAATCAAGTATGGTTTCTTTCAATCCTCAAATACTAAATTTTAGTACGTTTTTAGTTCTAGCTGGATTAATTACAATTCCAGAGAAACAGAGAAGAAAATTGGTCGAACCGCATTCTACCCTCAATTTAACGCAAATGTCAGCGGCATTAGATCAGGTGTTAAGACCCGAACTAAACGCCCAACTGTACCCTCGGCAAATACCTGGCCCAGACTCTGGGCCATCCTGTGGGCCGTGGCTCACTGGCGGACTGACTCACTGGCAAATGAATGTAATTGTAATGTAAGCGGAAATAAGCGCGGCTGATGCTGTCGTTGACGTTGTGCGAGCTGTGCGCATTTTAATTAAAATTTATAAGCCTTGGCCGGGGACTTGGCATCAGGCACGGTGGCAAGGATATCTGATTCTGGGAAACAGCAACAGCGCCATTTTGTCTGCCGTGGCGTTTTAAGCTTTTAAGTTGCGGTGGATTTGCGTAGCTATGCGTTGGATTTTATGTGAAAATCAACTGCGGCGCGCATAAATTAAAAATCAAGCCACAAAAAAAACAACAACAACAACAACAATAAAAACACATACACAACATACGAGTCCTTTGTGTGCGTCATTTGTAATTAATTTGCATCATTAGCTTTTAGTGAAAAGCATTTACATTTTCCACATTTTATATTGGAAAAGTGTCCACAATTTATGCGTTTTGTGGCTTCGCCAGTCACATTCAATTATTTGATTTCCGTAAAAAAATTGAATTTCAAATGATTTTTATATTTTAATGGGATTTGTACATTTATAATTGCTTTCGTTGAAATAATAATAATAAAATTAATTAGGATTTATTTATTTGAGTTTGCTACAAAAAAATATTTGACACGAAACTTATGGAAATATGAAAATTAAACACACATATATACAAATTCATTATATCATTATGGATTTAATTCATTTAATATTCTCCCGAAACTGAGCTGTAAGTTTTATTGCTGTGGCAAATTAAACGTAATTATACCGATTATTTATACTATTTGCTGATATGATATGTTGAATTTAAGTTACAACATTTCAACATTTCATTCAATTATTTAACTATAAATATACCAAACATGTTGAAAGCGCTAGTAAAATTAAATTTACTTTAAACTTCGCGTATTTAGCTGTTAGCTGTTTTTAAAAGCAATTCTGTTTTGATTTCCAGTTGATCAGTGAATTTTAAACGAGACTGCAAATCGGGTTAAATTAAACAAATAGGAAACTGAAATTCCTATTTTATTTTTCATCGGATTAGTTATATAGTTTTATTGCTATGGCAAACTAAAAGTATTTTTATCCGATTATATTAATTATATTATTTGTTGATTTCATGAGATATGTTGAATTTAAGTAAAAACTTTTTGCAACATTTAATTTAATTATTTAACTATAAATTCAGTAAGCATGTTCAAAGCCGTAGTCAAATGAAATTTACGTTAATTGAACTGTTTGTTGCTATAAATAGGATGTCTTATTATTTTCAATTGATCAGTGAATTTTAAACGAGACTGCGAATCGGGTTTAATTAACAACATTTTTTCTTCGCTTCGAACTATTAAACGAATCAGTTAAAAAAATACTACAATGCACATTTTTGAAAAAAATATTGTTTTTAAAATTAAATTTAGGAATAAAACACTTTAAATACTCGTATAAAAAACATTGTTTTTATTTCAAAAAAATAAGCTTGAAAATTTTAATGTTAAATTTTAAATTAGGACACGATTGACGAAGCAATATACAAGCACTTAAATTATTTTTCAAACGTGTTACATATTATTACGTATCACATATTTATTTTTTTTTACAAAACCTAATGACTTTTATCATCTCTTGACCCACTCGATCCAGCCACTTGCACACTCCAAAAATATTGGGTTTCAGCGTCATTGAGCGGCCAATATAAATTGCATTTGCATCTGTGTTGTGCACTTGGCTTGTTTTTGGTGTTTTTGGCCGCTTCTGTTTGCCAACTGTTTATTGATATTTTATGCGCAATTTTGTACTGGAAAATTGCACTAATTGCAATTTTAGGCACGTCCAATGCACACTCGACATTTGTATGCCATAAATTGCCAATTTGATTGTTCGCAGGCGAGCAAAAAACATGAGAATAATATAATGTGCTCGGGTTTTCTACCCTTTATTTCTAAATATCAAAATAGCCGGATTTGTATAAGTAAGAAACTGATATTTAAATAATTTTAAATATATTCCCCTACCAAAAGAGTTTCCTATAAACAAAATTAAAAGAAGGCATATAAAATAGCTAATTTAAACACAAATTTATTTATTAAATGTAATTACAAATTTCTGACAACACATTAGACCTGCTTATAGGATATATCATAGTCGTCATAAACACTCTGGCACCCTTGTTGCCATAGTCTACAAATTTTAATTGAAACATGTAAAGCTGGTATCGATCGGTGAGGATTTGCGTTCAGAATTTTTTTCAAAATTTTCTATGTGCAACAGACAACAGGTTTTTGCTGATAGATGTTGTTAGTGTTGATGTTGCTGCTGTTGCTGTTTTTTTTTTTATTATTGTTGTTGCCATTTGAGCTAAAGTGCAATTTGTTGTCAACGTTTGTATGAATTTCTTAAAAGTGCATACATTTTAGAAGAATATGCAAGCGGGCGGCGGGTGTATTGTCAAGATTACTGCAGACAAGGTAAAAATCAGTCAAGTTGTCTGCATGTCAGACAGTAGGGAGACAACGGGAGGCGTGGCAAGGGTGGTAAGCTACAAATTTGTGCAAATTTTTCAATCAGCGTGAAAGATGTTCTGTGTTCTGTGTGTGTGTGTGTGTGTGTGTGTGTGTGCACAGGTGGGTGTCAACAAATCGCAGATTTTGCGTACGTCAAGCCCACAACAACAACTGGCAGCCGATTGCAGTTCACACGCCAACAAAGTGAGTCAAACCAAAGCCAAAGTTCAAACACAATTTCTCAAATATGCACGAGCATGTGCAGTATCGCAGGTGTAAGTTCGTGTGAGTGTGTGTGTGTGTGTGTGTGTGTGAGTGCCCTATGCGTTGCTCAGTCTGCTGCCTGCTACCTTTTGGAATTGAATGGGCCGCTCGCATGCCGTAAAAGAAGATAAATGACACAAGTGAGCCATATCAGCAGCCGAGTCGGAACAGCCAGATGCTTACCACCCACTCAACCAGATGAACAGACAGACAGACGGACGGACAGACAGACAAAGAGGCAGGTGGGCAGAGTGCACAGAGAAACCTACGCTAGACACACGCTGCCATCTTGAGGCCTGCAGTTGTCAGTCGAGAACAGAAACGCCAAGCTCCACATCCGCCCACTTTCTCCCCTGAGTTGGTCAACTTTGCATTTGATTAAACCGGATAGCCCCTCTGTGATGCAACGCACATGGACTGAATGCCACATTAAAGTATCCAACTGCATTTTACCTTTAGATTGATGCCACAAAAAACAGTTTAATTAATAATAATATTCATGTGAATTGTAAAATACTGCAAAAATTACTCAAAGAGCGCTCGTTTTATAAATGAATAAATAAAGTGCGCAAAAAGCCAAACCTAAAAGGAATATTTCTCAAAAAGAAAAAAAAATGGTAAATACCCTATATTATTATGTACTAACTATATAAAAATTATGATTGTTCAAGAATTTTTTTCGTTCATATTATTTTAATGCAATTTATACAATATACATTTTTGCTTATTCTAGCTAAATTTAAAAAATTAAAAACTTAAGACACCTATATTAGTTTTAATTTTATAATGATAAATATCTTACCTAACAAATTAAATTTACAAATAAAAACATTTTTAAGGCAATAATTGTGCACAAGAATACAATTTTGAAATAAAGTAAATAAAATTAAGAGAAATACTTATGTTGCAACTTTTTAAACGATATGACAATGTTTTATTTTGTAAAAATTTTGTTATGTATGTATTATAATTTTAATATATTATTAATAATAATCTGATATATTAAAAAATTTTAAATTTTTGCTCAAAACATGACATAGTTATGAAAATGTGTATGTATTTCCTTTTAAAAAGAAAATATATTAAAATGTGATGAGTAAGTTTTATTACGTTTGTAATAATCAGGAAGAGTAGCAAGAAATGACATTTAGTTACAAGTGGATGTGCTCCCGGTTTTATTTTTATTTTATATTTTTTTCCGAGCGTAGACCGTTGCGGTCCTTTCTCAGAACGTCATAGAGAAGCAAACACGCAATGCGCTCCGTCTGACAGTGGGCACGAAAATTTATTACTTTTGTCGGGTTGTTTTTTTTTTATAATTTCTGGTGTGATGGCGAGGTCGTTTTCAAGTGTGAATCCATTGCGCATAAAATTTGCCGTTGCGTTGGTGGCCGCGTTGGCATCGCTGCCATCTCCGCTGCCATCCAACATAAAACTGACAAAAGTTGCGCCAAGGCAAAAGTTCGCTGGCGCCTCTGCAACAATGTCCAATACTCAGCACATAAAAATTATACGTACCACAAAAAAAAAGAAACCAAAAAAAAAAAGGTATGAGAAAAAAGAAAGGAACACCGAAATATATGCCAACGCATGTGAGGACGACCATGGCAGTTGAGCTGTATTCATATATGCTCCTCTATATGTATGTAGGTGGGCAACGGGAAATATATAGTTTTTAATATGCATAAATTGCGCTTATTTATTTCGTTTCATTTTTAAGCACCCTACAAACGACTGACATCAGTTATTAAGAAACTGTTCGGGTCTGGTCGACTGATAAATCCGCTGCTTAAAAGTAAACAGTAAATAGATGTAAAATGCAACAAGTGTGACAGAGAAACCTTTAGCTTCAAACTTTAGCTTAAAGCTTTTTTATTTGAAATTTCAACTACAGCACATTTAATCTCAACAGAAGCTTCACAATAAAACTTTAAAGGAGCTTTGAGTTTATGTGTCCTTTTAATCAAGCTTTCAACATTGCTTGTTTATTAGTCAGTTTCGAATTACAGTAAGCCTGACTTTAAGTATGGATTTTGTTTAACACCAATTTTGATTGTTAAACTATTCAATTTTTGATTAATCCCATTAAATCTAAAGCAATTTTCATTATCAATAATTTCAAATTATAGCGCTCCACGCATGTGACTATAACCGTGCAATATGAATCAGATTTTTCAAAAAGTATCTTCATGAATTTTTAGCAGAGCTGAAATGAAAAAGCAAAGCTGACAAAAGTTAAGAAGTTAAGCGGCTTGTGCCCCGAGTCCGAAATACGAATACGATGGACCTTGGTGACGGCACAGTGCCGTTGTCCGCCTGCTGCTCTACCCCCTACTCCTCCTCGCGCCTGCCCACGCACCATCTATCTGACAGTTGATAGCCTCGCTTTCAGGGCGAGTACTTCAATTTTATCTGAGAGTGTGTGTGTGCATATGACAGCTACTGCCGCGGAGCGTTGACAGTTGTCAATGTTATTAGCGATATGTGAAGCGTAGCGGATATCTGAAGCCGCCCAGAGCGTTGTCGGTGGCACACAGAGTCAGGAGGTTTTATGTAACTGCCAAACAAATTACTTGAAATATTTGCCAGCTTGCGCTGGAATGCGCCCTAATTGAGCTCCGTAAAGTTGGCTGTGTGTGTCTGTCTGTCTGCGGCCATTTTGAGGAGTCGATGCGCTTAAACCCAAACAACATTTTCATTAACTGCCAACCACATAAGCAAACGTGAAACAGCTTCATCTACTATTTGTGCACAGTATCTTAGCCAGATCCATTGGACCTGAGCGGCTACTACCCTAAGCCAAGAGCTAACTGTAGTCGGTTCGTATTTGCTGATTGTGTAACAAATATTGACAAGGCCGGGCTAAACTAGCCCAGCACTGGCCTAAAACAGTTCAGCGCTGAACAGAGATGGCCACATGTTTATCATATCCAATGCGGCACGAAAAATAAACGATTAACTTTTTTTTAATATTTTCATATTATTATTATATTTTTTTTTACCTAAAAGCCTAAAAGCTTAGTAATATAATAATAAGTAAGTAAGTATAAGTAAGTATTATTAAGATCATTTATTTTAATACAGAATATATTAATGGTGTTATATTTAAATTAGAATAAAGACAGATATAAGGGTATCCTGCACCTTTTTGCTGCCTGAACAAATAAAAATAAAAAAAAATATATGTATAAAATAAGTATTTAAAAAAACACAAACTTTTATTATAACTGAAATTTGAAACCTATTTCAATATTAAAGATAATTATTTCTTATGAAAAAACAAAATAAAGTATTTTTGGCGTTTTGAATTCATTTTTTATTTAACAAAATTACAATTTACAATTGAAAAATGGTTCGTGCGTGTTTTTCTCACGAAGAAACTATCGACACGCTCCCAACTCTGGACTGAACTGGACTCTCATGTCCACTGGGACATTTGTGCCATATCATGTTCCATGTTGACGCACCAGCACAAAAGCTGAAATTATATTTAAAAGTTTGCAATTTTTTTTCTTCGCCCAGTCTGAAGCTCTACCATTCTTGCATTCCCTCATTTCCGTTCTTCTATTATGTTCATGTGGTATGTGGGCTGGCACGTTATTTACTTTTGCGGTCATTGTGCGACGTTTGGGGCCCTCTAAAATCCCCAAAGTTATAATTCTTAAAGTTTTTATCTGTCGCAAACAGAGAGGCGTGGAGGCGAAGAGGCGTGCGGCTGTAGTCTCTATCTGGCTAGCTGTTCGGCTGTTTAAGTGGGCGTATACGTTATATTTATGTAATATATATACATATATAGATATAATAGCGGCAGCTACGCATATTTTTGCATATTAATGATTTATGAACGCCCAGACATATCTTAAAAACAACAACAATAACAATAACGACAACAAAAGCGACAAACTTGCTGTCTATTTTCATTTAGAATTCGGTTAATTTTCATTTATTTCGCACAGTGAAGCGCTAATGAAAATCTTAATGCGCTACAGTCAATAAAAAGATGCCAAGCGAATTGGAAATGAAATTCCAATGACTTTTGGGTATTTTCAATTTTAATTAAGAGCCGAATGCTGGACTTACTGACTGACTGCCTACCAATTTCTCTCAGTTCGGCCCATTGCCTGCTTTTGGGCGATTTATGTGCAACAACAAAATGGCAATTTGTTAGGCTAATGATGCCATTTTTCGGAGCAAATTACCTGACCATGGGCAGCGGTCATTTAACAAGCAAATAAACAAACAAACTGCTGAAAGACACCCACATACAAGCAACCTCAGGCTTGTGTGTTTATATAAGACTCGCTTTGACTTGATTCAGCGCTGTGGCGCTCAACACGCGAACTAGTTCCTTTGATTAAATGAATTAACCCATTTGATTTGAATATGATTGATTTTTGATTAAACAAGTATTTTTTATTTAAATTAATATTTGAATACTAATAAATATTGCTTATAGTTTTCTAGTTATAATCAACTAAAAACACGGTGATATTTTTTAAACTAATGATACATATTGTTCATAAGGCATCGATGCCTTGCAAAACAATAAATATATATATATATACATATAAAAAAAAAATAAAAAAAAAAATAATAAATAAAGCAAATACAGATTGTTTAGTCAATTTGTGCAACGAGATCTTTTAATTAAATTTTTAAATATTATTGATTTTATCTTTAAACTTCATGTACAATTATTTGTAACTAAATTTAATTTGGTTTAAATTAAAAATTCTTTAATAATTTTTGTAGAGTTATTTTCGATTAAATAGATTTTTTGATTGAACCAGTTTCTATGACCGAACTTAATATTTGAATACTAATAAAAAAAGCAAATACAGATTCTTAAAATAGTTTTCTAGTTATAATCAACTAAAAACCCGGTGATATTTCTTAAGCTAATGAAACATATTGTTCATAAGGCATCGATGCCTTGCAAAACAATAAAATATATATATAATTAAAAAAAATATGAAAATACAGATTGTTTAATCAATTTGTGGAACTAGATCTTTTTATTAAATTTGTAAATATTATTGTTTTTTTTTATTAAATTTCATGTACAATTATTTGTAACTAATATGGCTGTGGTTTAAGTTCAAAATTATTAAATAATTTTTTTAGAATTATTTTCGATCAAATGTATGCTAACATTATTTTAGATCAACATATTAGTAATTTAGTTATCCGACAACCGATGAAAAGCTCTTTCAAATAGCTTATAAAGCTCTATCAAATTGGAGCTTACTTTTTTGAGGAGCTTGGAACCATAATGGCCAGCACTCACATTACGTATACGTGTAGTTGGTCAACAAGTTGTGGTAGTCAGCAAAAATTTGATTTTGACTGTGGCTTTGATTTTGCTTACACAAATACTTACCTGTCATAAAAGCAAAGTACCTCGATAGTGAGTAGCAGCAGGAAAAGGAAGACCCCCAGGGGTAAAGCTTCTGTTTCTTTTCTTTGGGTATTTGAACAGATTTCATTTTAATTAGCGCTACGTTGCACTATGCAAGCAATTTGAAATCAGCGCAACTGTTGCCAGTAATAAAACCCCAAAGTCTATTAAGCAATGCGAAGCCAAAATGGCAACGTAACGACACGGCGGGGAAGGAGGAGGGGCGTGGCAGGGGATTTAATGCCAATAAACGGCGTGAGGCATGCAGACAAATGGGCAGATAGCTAGACAGCCAGCAAATGGGAGCACTTGTATCTAAGTTAACCAAGCGAAACAGCAAACCACGAATACACTGTGCGAAAATATTGGTTTAAACCAAATTGTTGTATGGATTTACAATTTTACTTCAACTGACTGCCAAATTGATGCTAAATAAGTTTAATTCATCTTTTTTATCATACATTTTTGTATAGTTTAAAATTACTTCAATCTCATAATTTTCATAGTTTTCGTTCACATTTGTGATTGATTTGGCACCAACATTGTTTACTGTGCAGCGAACAACCGACATCGAACAACAACCGACACTCAACATTGGAGACCAGGAGTAATCACCATTCCCGATGCTGTTGCATGCAACTGCTGGCTGAACGCTGCAAATCCCAGCTAAAGTGCAACATGCCAATGCACATGATGTGTTTAATGGTTAAATTGTTGCTAATTCCATTAGCCGTTCGCTGGCTGCATTCTGTGTGTTGTTTCCATTTGTGGCCAAAGTGTTGCAATGCCACCAACAACAGCCACAGCAACTTCGGCTCCATCGGAATCCCATCCGCTGGCAAATGAAACGTGCGCAAATTAATGCTGGCTTGACGCCATGCTGGCACGAACCAATTTAGCCTATACTTTCACCTCCTCCTCCCCCTCCCCCCATTATTAGCTGCACCTACAGCGGCGCCACAAATTGGCACATTGTTTGCCCTCTCAAACGGTTTATCAAACTTGTTTTGGGCAGAGAGCATTTTGGCATGGTATTGAATGTGGCTAAATAGTTAACTAGTTTGTCACAAAGACAAAAATTCTTTACGTTTAAATGCAGCATATTTATTGAGTTTGTCAAATAAGAAATATTCCTTGTACACATAAACTAAAAGCAAATTGGCAATTTGTTTTGTATATATAAAATGAGAAAAAAGAGCAAAAAAATAAAATTCAAATTCAAAATTCAAATGTACCATCTACATATGACATATTTGAACTTGCCTAAAAATAAAAATTTATAATATATATAAAACGAAGAAAACTTTTTTATTTTTATTGGATTCTTAGAAGGGGAAATTTGTGTAGTTGTGACTATTAAAAATCTAATAATATCAAAGCTAATTTAGTTAGCTTAAATAAATATTACAAATTGAATGGTTGCGTTTATTTATTAGGCTGGATTTATTTGAAGTGGTTGCGATATATAATCGGAAATCCAACGGACTTCTCATGGCTGATGCCATCTCAATTTATCGCTCATTTCCACGCCGCTTTGCAAACAAATGCGCGCTCTATGCAATTGCGTTGGCTAAACGCATTAAATTTGTTTAGTAAATGTACTAAATATGCGCATTAGAACAGCTACCAGATGAACATTGCGCTACTAACAATGGGTAGAGGGTGGGTGCTGGGGGGTAGAGAGGAGGCAGGTGTGCTTCATTCAGTTAACGCGCCGTCGCGCCGTAGTTGCCACTTTTCTATTTATTTGGCCATTAACGCTCATTTGTGGTTATCAGGTAAATTGGATAAAAGCCAACGTAGCATGAAGCCTGCCACATGGCAGGTACAAACAGCCAGCAGGCAGCAGCAGTGACAGGACCTCTGGCTGTGCCTCGTCCCTTTTGGAGCGCACTGTTTGCCAGCTGCTGCGGCATGTCCTTGCTGCCGTTGCTGCTGCTTATCTTCAAGTGTTGCTGCAACATGAAATGAAGGCTTTTCGCCTGACACCAACAATTTTTGGGCTGTATTCATTTTGTGGCGCGTTAACTGCGCCAGTCATTAACTTTTTATGGTTTGCTTGCCTTGTCGGCTCGCTCGAATCTCTTTCTCTCCATCTCTTTCTAGCACTAGATTTACATTCAAATCGAATCCAAATATTTGCGGTTATGCGAGCCACAATTTGTTTAGACTAATAAATAAAATGGCGACGATGGCGTCATAAAAATTAATTTTCATGCACACACAAAATACATGTATTTTTTATGCACCAAAAAAAATATAAATGAATAAAACTACATTTAAATGCGCCATATTGCAAGCTCAAATGAAATTTTGTGGCTTGTTACAAAACCAGGGCAACAAAAAAATACAAAAAGAAACCCAACGCAACGTAAATAACAACAATTTAGTCGATGTGAGTAAATGACTATACATATACCCTGTAATTAAGTTGAAAATAAGCTGTATAAGTACTGTTAAATATATTTATGAATAGATAGAATAGAATTGAGTCATTAATACAGATTTTTATCAGCTTGACCATGCCCGAAAGTATGCTATAAAAAATATTAAAATTTCAAATGATAAGATTACATTATAATTTTCAATTATAACGGGAATATATAAATAATTAGAACAGCTACTATGTGTATTTTTGATGCTTCAAATCTTCATCCTTAAATAAGCTATATGTATCGAGATAGATTTTGGTTTTGCATTTAAAAATCACAATTTTGTGAATATATACAATTTAAAATACAACCTGTTCAAAATTTCCAAGAATTGTCTGTGTCATATAACTACAAAATATTCAAATCCTTAAGTTGGAACCCATATTATTTTATTGGTTTTATATTTTGTACAATGCAATTTTAATTTAATAAATATATATTAGCCTAAAAACAATATGCTCGCATTAACTCTTTCATTTAGGGTATTATGAAAAGCAGCGCCTGTAACATAAAAGTAAAAAAACACACACACACACAACCACGAATGTATGTGTATCCACAGTTGCATTGCACTATGGGAAATTTGAGCTTTTTCTCAGACATTAATTAATAATTGTAATATTACGAATTTTTATTAGTTTATTGTAGACATTAAAATAAATAAATACAAGTTTATTTTTCGAGTATTTAAGTAAAAAGTAGTTTATTTTATGCAAATAAAAAGAAATTAATCTTATGACAAAAAGAGGTGAAATTTCCCACAGTACATTGACGACGTCCACTGCATGCGGTCGCTCAATATGGAAATACTTGTGCAGAGTACAAAGTCCAGTGGGTTCAGGTTCACAGCGATATTGTTAAGCGGGGTGGAGCAGGGCTTTATGGGGCACATGGTGTCGCCCTGGTGTCAGTTGGTCTGCGGTTGGATTGCGCTAAATTAAATTTCGGTGCGACTCCAAAAGTCGCCTCAAAATACGCAAAATGTTGTTGTGTTTGTTTTGCGAACAATTGAGGCATTGAATTTCGAATTTTATTTTTGCACTTTTATATATCGCAGATCAACATCACCATTCAAATAGATTCCCAAGCCGGAGTCCGAGCTAAGGGACAATTTTTTAGTCTGCTCGATTTTGTATACGGATAAAATACGCAGCACAGCCATTTTCACATTAAGCAAACCCAGTCTCATGCCTGAAATGAAATTTAGTTTAATAATTTATTTAAATGATTTATTTAATTATTGATAAATTTAAAACGATTATTGTGTGTTTCTGCAATTCAATCAGATTTAATTATTTACACAAAAAACACCTTTAATTCGCTAAAATTAAAATCATGGTGAACATGCAATTTGTGTTGCGTACAAAATATTGACTGAAATATTGTCAATATTTCATGTTATTATATCAAATAGGTGAAAACGATTTCAGTGAAAGATTTCAGTTGAAATCAATTTAGGAAATTTATACAATCTATGTTAAGCTATCTTTTCTAAAGCTGAAAATCAATTTTGAAGTGAATCCAAAACACTTTTTGTTTTTGATATTCAATTCTATTAAAAATAATTAAATAACAATAATAAATAATTAAAAACAAAACAAGTATATCAGGCTTTAGCTGAATCTTTAAAAAAGAAATATATAATAAAAATATATAATATAGTAAAAGAAATACGCGATTTTTTAACGTAGATAAATAAATAAATAAAAATAATAAATATGCGATTATGAAATTCTCGAAAATTTAATCTAAAGAAAATTGGAAGCTTGTGCTCTATAAAAACTCACCCAGGCAAATGCGGGGACCATCGCCAAAGGGCAAAAGGCAGCCCCGTTTGGTGAACTCGCTGGCGGCGCCATTCTCAAAGCGTTCGGGCCTAAACTCCGTTGGCTGCGGGAAATAGGTTTCATCGTGATGGAAGTTATAGGTTGGTATGGCCACCGTAGTGCCCGGCTCCACATTTAAGTTCTGGTCGTTGCCCAAATCGATTGTTGTGGGCCTTGTGCAGATTTTGATAAAGAATCCAATGACGCTGGTCAAACGCATCGATTCTGGAAAAATTATCACTGTATAAAAAAAATAATGAAAAGAAATATTAAACTTGGCATACCATGAACACACTGATCCAGATAGGGAAGAGCATTCAACTGTTCGTATGTAATATTATTATCTGCAGCCAGAGCATTCAAAATTTCGGTGCGTAACTTTTCCTGCTGTTCCGGATACTCGCCCAGCTAAAAAACAAAACAATAACAAATATTGTGAAATATTCGAGTTAGATTAAGAGAATTTGTCACTTACCGTATAGAGGAAATGATAGAGAACCGCGCCCGAGGTCTCCAGGCCATCCATCAGCACAGTTAGGGCATGACCGACCATGTCATCGTAGCTGGCGCCCCTCTCCTGCAGCTGCAGCAAATGCGCCAGATAATCGCTGCGGTCGGGGCCGGAGCCACTCTGTCGCAATTTGGCCGCATCCCGGGTCAGTTTCAGGTAGAATTCATTCGACTCCTGCGTGAAGAAGCGCATCCGAAACAGTTTTCGCATAAACGGAGCAATCGGTGTTCGATTGAAACGTGTTACGCTCAGAAAGGCGTGGGAGACCCAGTCCATGGAGACACGCTGAAACTGGCTGACCTTACCGGGGCTGACGGTCAGGGAGCCCGCGTCGATGCCCCAGATAAAATCGCCCATGGCGTGAGCTGTATACCGATAGCAAAGCTGAAAAATAAAACAGATCGGTATATATATCAATATATAGATGTAGATTATAAGCCAATTTCTTTAAAGAAGATCAACAGCAATCTGTCAGCAAAATTTTTTCAAAGCTGAGGCAGATATATAGATTCCAACAATTTGCCACGCCTCCATACGCATAGCCAAAAAATATTCATACAATTTCATCAATAATTTCACGACCTAGCTTCAAAGCTGAGGCAGATACATATATAGATTAAGTCAATTTGTCACGCCCTAATTGAGAGTAGCCAATAAATTTTTGTGGAATCTCTAGAGGTCATCCAAAATTTGTTTTATCCAGTTTAAAAGCTGAGGCAAGTATATAAATTAAATTAATTTATTAATTTATAATTAATTATATGCCAAGCCCTCGGACAGGCAGGTGGACAACAAGACAGACATTGTACAAACGCAATATGCTCTTCATGAACGAGTATAAAAATGTAATTTATGTAATATGATATTAACTGGTAAATAGGATTTCTTAGCCCACTTACATCTCTTGTCTCGATGACATTGTTGGAGCGCTCCTCAATGGATCTGGCCATATAATCGAGCAGCCTTTGGCCAGCTTGCTCCCAGATGGCGTAGGCTTGCTTCAGTTTGTTGGGCGTGAGACCAGCTCCGGCGTCTGTGCGTCGCTTCTTCCACTCCTCGCCGACGCTGAAGAAGGGATTGCGGGCCACGTACTTGTCATAGTCCTGGGAGTGGGACACATAGCTGCTGGTCACCGTATCCCTATAATCACTGAAGTTCTTCACCAGCACCTCGTGCGCCAGCTGCGGATCGAGCACCAAAATTTGCGGCTGACGCGTCAAAAATGTGCCCACAGCGCGATGTTTGCCCTTGTACTGACTAATCAAAAAATATATAAAACTATATATATATAGCAGATTGATTGATATTGGTGTTCTACTTGTAGATCTCGCCGATATCCGCTATAAAACTGCTGCCACCTCCAAACAAGCCGGGATAGCTGCCCAGCAGCGTCAGCGGCTTGGCTGTGACCAGACCCCGCCTCTCCCAGTAGCCGTGGTACCAGGTCAGGTACAAATAGACCAGCGCAAAGGTGACATTTACAAATCCCAACAGCAGCGCAATTATTGTGAACATGATCGCAGCACGCACAACAAATCAAAGCGGGGCTCGTTTGCAAACTGTTTGTTACGAGTTCATTTCAGCGATACTGGCTACTAAAAATACCTCCCATTATCTCAATAAATTATTAAATGATCACTTCGTGTGTGGGGTATTTGAAGCTATCATATATTATTATACATTTGTGTGTACTTTAATATTATTTAAATTCTATTTTCGATGTACATTTTCTGATAGGGTATCTGTTAGTCTTGAAAAATATTAAATATAATCATCTCCAAGAATGTATTATTATACCATCAGTAACAGAATTCTGTTAAAGACTATGTTAAGTTAACAGCGGAGCTCTCGCTTATAATAAACTTTTATTAAAAATGTCGTAAAATTCTTTGAATTCAGTTGCGTTTTTTTACTATATTTAATAATGCTTCAAGTTTTTAATCTAAATCACGTTGGTTTAAAAATCGTGCTGGCTGCTAGTTTAAATTAAGACTTAAAATTACCATTTCTTTTGTCTCACCTTATACTTTGATGTGAAAAATATGCCTGATGTGAACAATGTAGGGCAACATTCTGAGATTATCTGTGGCAGCAAAGTAAAACTAATATTTTCTAATCACTTTTTGAGACTCGGCACATGCGATAGGCGTTAGTTATTATTGATTCAGACAATTTCGAAAAAAAAAAAACAAAAACTAATGCACGAAACGACGATACTCCAAATTGATATCGCCTTGTAGTACGACACCAAAACCGGAATCTCCGGCTGTTGTTATCTTCGCACTGCCTCGCACAACTTGAAAGTTTCGGATAATGTGAACTAGCGCCGATTTCAGTGTCAGCTGTGCCAGATTCATGCCTAGATATGATTACCAACCAAAAATTCAATTATCATTTACAGTAGTAGAATTTTTTTCGATTTTAATACCCATGCACACGCGGGGTCCATCGCTGAAGGGCAGCAAAATTCCCTGCCGGATCAGATTGTGGTGTTCGCCATTGTCAAAGCGTTCCGGCTTGAATGTCTCCGGTTCGGGAAAGTATTTGGGATCGCGATGGAACTGATAATTGGGTATCATAATTGTCATGCCCTCCTCAACCTCCAAACTCCTGGACTCGCTCAGTTGAATATTTGTGGCATGTGTGCAAACTTTTGTGTACTGTGGTATGAGGCTGCTCAGGCGCAAGGATTCTAAATGAAGGCATCGATGAGCTGTCAATTAAGATGAGCTCAACTTGATTAACTTACCATAAACAACCTGTTCCAGGTAAGGCAAATTGCACAGTTCTTCGAAGCTAAAAACTTTATCCTTCTCCGATCTGTTAAAGATCTCCGTGCGCAGCTTTTGTTGAGCCTCCGAGTTCTCCGACAACTGCATGGAAAAGATGGCTAAAATGGCATTGCATTTAAATATAACAAACACCCAAACTCACATAATACAGGGTATGCATTAGAGCTGAGCCTGTCGTATCGTAGCCGTCCAGCATTACCGTTAGAGCATGCCCCACCAGATCATCGTGGGAGGCGTTCTTCTCGTCGCGCAGCTTCAACAGATGCGACAGATAATCGACGCGCTGCATCTCGTTGCCAGCCTTGAGGCGCAGCTCGATGGACTCCTTGGTCAGATGCGAAAAGAACTCGTCCGTGTCCCTGGGATAGAAGCGCAAGCGGAATAGCAAGCGGATAAAGGGCGCCACTATCGATGCCATAAATATCGAGATCATATAGAAGGCATAGCTCGTCCACCTGGTCGCCATTCGCTGCACCTGGTTGGGCTGCCCGGCGTTGTGCGTCAAGGTGCCCGCATCGATGCCCCAGATAAAGTCGCACATGACATCGGCGGTATAACGGAAACAGAGCTGCAATTTTTTAAACAGTTATTTATATTAGAAAATCGAAAAATGCATCCAAATAGGTTTAAAAAAATTCTTAAAATATCCAACAAAAAATCATATTAAAGCTTAATTTAACTAATAAAAGCCATGTTCCCTACCAAAGGCAATATAAATACTTATAATATAAATACTTATATTGATATTGTCCAGATAGTGATATATTCTTCATGTGTATTTATTATACGAGAACTGACTTACCAAATATGGTTTCGATTAGTCTAATAGTTCTAGAAATATACTAATAAATTCGCAGCAATAAATCGATAATTATCGATGCGCTACATACGTAAGTCTAGACATCCAGATAGGGATATATTCTTTCTTTAAATTTATTATACGTGAATTTTCTTACCAAGTATGGTCCTAGGAAATTGTTTATACGTTTTAAGTTTGCGTTGTTTGTATAGATAACTGGACGGACATATAGAGACACAATGCTAGATAGACTCAGCATATAGTCCTGATCAAAAATATAAATAAATTTGCATATTTCATATTTCTGTATAGTCTTTTTCACAAAGTAGAACATAGTCTAAAAATAGAATACCATTCCCTATGATTATAATTAACTAATTTTTATACCCTGAACCCATTGAAAATGGGTAAAAAAGGGTATAATGGTTTTGTGCAAATGTATGAAACAGGCAGAAAGAGGCATCTGCGACCCCATAAAGTATATATATTCTTGATCAGGATCACTAGCCGAGTCGATTAAGCCATGTCCGTCTGTCTGTCCGT